>JZKD02S0448896.1:243663-278906 GCA_000966675.3 Picea glauca
CTTCCAGCTGGAAGCTCAACTATATCCCATGCCTCATTCTTATCCAAGGAATCCATTTCTTCAACCATGGCCTTCTTCCAGAGTTTACTATCCTCTGAATTCACTGCTTCCCTGAAAGTTCCAGGATCATCATCAGTAATAGATAAAGAAAAATTGGAACGAAAATCAGGTGGACTATACCTTTCTGGTTGCCTTCTATCTCTCACTAATCTCCTCAATACTAGGGTATGAGGTTCTTCTTCTACTTCCTCTACTTCCTCTTCTTCATATGATTTAGATTTTGCATCATCCAACTCAAGATCTATTTTCTCAGGTTCGTCTTGCATTGGTAGGAATTCTTGTTTGGACACATCTTTTACCTCTTTGAAAACATCATCTCGAATGTAAACAATTTTCTTGGTTTCTGGGTTCCAAATCTTATAACCTTTCACACCATCTTTATAACTAATAAAGATACACTTTTCAGCTTTATTATCCATCTTACTCCTATTTTCCTTTGGAACATGTACATAAGCATCACAAACAAACACTCTAAGATGTTGAAGAGAGGGTTTCTTTCCAGACCATACCTCATGTGGAGTTTTATCATCCAACACTGATGAAGGTGATCGATTGACCATGTAACATGTTGTACCCACTGCCTCTGCCCATAATTCTTGTCCTAACCCGACACTGCTAAGCATGCTCCTTTCTTTTTCCATCAGTGTCATGTTCATCCTTTCTGCAACTCCATTCTACTAAGGAGTGTATGGAGTAGTCTTCTGCCTTGATATACCACACTTCTTACATAATTCTTTGAATTCATTTCCGCAGAATTCTCCACCATTATCTGTTCTCAATACCTTTATTTTCTTCTCTGTTTGATTTTCTACCAGAGCCTTAAACTCTTTAAATTTATCAAATACCTCAGATTTCTTTCAAAGAAAATAAATCCATGTGTTCCTTGAAAAATCATCTATGAATGAAACATAATGCACAGATTTACCTAGGGATGGAATAGGAACAGGTCCAAACACATCATTGTGTATCAACTCTAAGATCCCCTTTGCTCTTGTAGCACCATATGGGAATCTTACTCGATTATGTTTACCATATATGCAATTTTCACAACAATCAAAATCCAGAGTGAAATTAGACATACCTTCAACCATACCTTTACCGTGTAGTGTTTGAAGGCCCTTTTCTCCAATATGCCCCAATCTTTGATGCCACAACATGGTCTTCTTTTATGGGATAGTATTGGTCTTGTCTCCTTCATTTTTCTTCTCAAGGACAACATAATTGTTACACCCATTAGTATAATTGATTCCCAACAACTTGTACAGAGTTCCACAATGAACTCCCCTCATCAACACCATTGCTCCTCGTACCATCTTGCAAGTGTTATTTTCAAATACAGTTTTCACTCCTACATCACCCAACTTGCTTACAGATATTAGGCTCCTGGCTAGTTTTGGAATGTGTAGAACCCCAGGGAGAGTTCTAATCCTTCCATCGTTTAGCAACAACTTAACCCTTCCATGTCCCAAGACTTTTGTTGTCGAGTCATCTCCTAGGAATACATCACCACCATCATATTTTTCATATTTAGAGAACCACTCCCTGTGAGGAGTCATATGGTATGACGCACCTAATTTAATTAACCATACATCATGGTCTACATGTGTACTTGTAGATTCTAGGTAAACATCACCTCCTTCTTTAGTGGAGGTTTTCGCCTCTGTGGAAGAGGTACTATCAGATCCCTTTGGTTTTTCAACCTTCTTAGACTTGCAATCTTTCTTATAATGCCCTGTTTTACCATACTTCCAGCATTTCCTCAGAGATTTTCCTGGATACTTAGATCTACCTGTAGATTTAGATCTCCATCCTGAAGGCTTACCAAGGTTCTTGTCTTAGGTACGCCCTCTTACAAATAAAGCATCTGTGATGTGACCATCCATGCTTTTTCGCCTCATCTCTTCAGATAACAAGGATGCAACTACGTCCTCATACTTCAATGTATATTGAGTGGTACTACATATTGCTACAACCAGATTATCCCAAGAGTCTGGAAAAGAACATAACAAATTAATACACTTATCTTCTTCTACAATCATAATATTAACAGATCCAGGTTGACTTACCAGAGTATTAAAGGCATTTAGATGTTCTGTCACAAAATCTCCATCTTCCATCCTAAGATGATACAACTTGTTTCGAAGAAACAACTTGTTTACCAGGGACTTTGATTGATACAAATTCCCTAACTTATCCCATAGTTCCTTGGTTGTAGATTCTCCTGAAACATTCAACAACACTGAATTTGCCAAGCAGAGTCGAATAGTACTCCTTGCTCTTCTATCCAACTTGTCCCAATCTTCCTTCGACATACCAATAGTTGGTGTACTAGTAGTTTGTGTACTGGTAGGTTGTGTACTAGTAGCATGTGTGCTTGTAGACAGTGTACTAGTAGGCTGTGTACCAGGATCCACAGTGATCCATTGTTCTTTGTCTACAAGAAGGTACTCCATCTTGAGCTTCCATAGCTCAAAGTTTTTACTGTTGAACTTCTCTATCTCGATTCAAGATGAGCTCTCCATTCCTCTTTCTTTACTCGAATCTCCACTACAAAATCTCCCACTAAACCCAGTTTTATCATAGACCAAAGATACACTTGATCTATCAAGACCGAGCCAAACCCTCAACAACAAAGGCGTCCCTCTGAAGCCAAAAACGAGCTCTGATACCACATGTAAGTTTTAAACCTGTGAAGTAAAGAAATGCATATAGATTCTTAAGAAATACATAAATTAATCAATGGCTCATACACAGAGTACACAGAGATTTTATATCGGAAGCCCTCAACCGAGAAAACCTTTCTTATTTTCATTATATCAAATTTCACCATTCGCCATACAATAAATATAATGTTTTTAGGTATTCCGTAGATAACAAAACCCTAATCCCTTAATCAGACGCAGTTGTCATATCTGACGCGCCCACACACACACATGAAAAGAATATAACACATACCCAACAAAGGGGTCCAATTGATGAAACCATGCCTCGGGAATGGATGGAAAATATAGTCACCTATTCCATGAGTAAACAATCTTGCAGCATCTCACGGAACTCAAAAATGTTGCTCCGTTAGTTTTTTATGCCCTCAGGAGCAATTGGCCAGGAGTCCCCGAAATGGTTTGGGATGTGACTTGCAACACGACATATAACAAATATCGATACTCGGATTGAGGAATCGTCAACTCTGATGGATTCCTGGGATAGGATTTCATCTAAATAACCCCTCACTCACAGGTGCCATGCCTTAGAAGTTACTTTACTCATTGATTTCGACAACTAGTGTTTTTCTCAGTTTGAAGGAATGTGGCATTTGGATGAAGGGGCCAATTTACAAAACCATGCCTCGAGAGTGGATGAATAATTTGGTCATGTATTCCATGCCTAAACAATCTTGCAGCATCTCACGAAACTCAAAAATGTTGTTCCATTAGTCTTTTATGCCCTGAGCGGGAATTGGCCAAGAGTCCCTGAAATGGTTTGGGATGTGACTTGCAACTGGGCATAAAATGAAAACTAAGACTCGGATTGAGGAATCGTCATCTCTGTTGGATTCCTGGCATAGGAATTTAGCTAGAGCACCCCTCACTTCCAGTTCCAACTCCTGGGAAGTTGTTTTTTTCATTGATTTCGATAACTAGTGCTTTGCTTAGTAAGAAGCAATGAAACATTTGGATTTAGGGGTCCAATTTATGAAACCATTCCTCTGGAGCGGATGGACAATGTGGTTACCTATTCCATGCCTAAAAAATCATGCAAAATCCCAGGTAGCTCAAAAATGATGCGTTGTTAGGCTTTTATGCCCCGAGGAGGAATTGCCCAGAGTCCTCGAAATGGTTTGGGATGTGACTTAAACATGGGAATAAAACGAAAATCGAAACTTGGATTGAGGAACCGTTGAATCTTCTGGATTCCTGGGATAGGATTTCAGCTAGAGCCCCCCTCACTCACAGGTTCCATGCCTCGAAAGTTTCTTTACTCATTGATTTTGAGAACTAGTGTTTGCTCAGTTTGAAGAAAACCAACAATTGGATTAAGGGATCCAATTTATGAAACCATGCCTCAAGAGAATATGGAAAATATAGTCACCTAGTCCACTCCTAAAAAATCTTGCATCATCTCATGGAACTCAAAAATGTTTCTCGTTAGGTTTTTATGCCCTCAGGAGCAATTGACCAAGAGTTCCCGAAATGGTTTGGGATGCGACTTGCAACTGGGCATATAATGAATATCGAGACTCGGATTGAGGAACCGTCGACTCTTATGCATTCCTGTGATAGTATTTCATCTAGAGCACCCTTCACTCACGAGTGCCATGCCTCAAAAGTTGCTTTACTCATTCATTTCGATAACTAGTGTTTTTCTCAGTTTGAAGCAATGCAACATTTGGATTAAGGGGACAATTTATGAAACTATGCCTCGGGAGAAGATGGATAATTTGGTCACCTAATCCATGCCTAAACAAGCTTGCATAATCTCATGGAACTCAAAAATGTTGCTCCATTAGTCTTTTATGCCCTGAGCGGGAATTGGCCAAGAGTGCCCAAAATGGTTTGGGATGCGACTTACAACTAGGCATAAAATGAAAAAAGAGACTCAGATTGAGGAACTGTCATCTCTGTTGAATTCATGGAATAGGATTTTATCTAGAGCACCCCTCACTCTCGGTTCCAACCCCTCGGAAGTTGTTTTTTTCATCGATTTCGATAACTAGTGATTTGCTCAGTAAGAAGCAATGCAACATTTGGATTTAGGGGTCCAATTTACGAAACCTTGCCTCAGGAGTGGATGGAAAATTTGGTAACCTATTCCATGCCTAAACAAGCACGAAAAATCTCAGGGACCTCAAAAATGTTTCTCCGTTAGGATTTTATGCCCCGAGGAGGAATTGCCAAGAGTCCCCAAAATGGTTTGGGATGCGACTTGCAACTGGGCATAAAATGAAAACCAAAACTCAGATTTAGGAACCATTGACTCTGATGGACTCCTGGAATAGTATTTCAGCTAGAGCACCCCTCACTCCTAGGTGCCATGCTTCAGAAGTTGCTTTACTCATTGATTTCGAGAACTAGTGTTTTTCTTAGTTTGAAGCAAACCAATAGTTGGATTAAGGGGTCCAATTTATGAAACCATGCCTTGGGAGTGGATGGAAAATATAGTCACCTATTCCACACCTAAAAAATCTTGCATCATCTCACAAAACTCAAAAATGTTGCTCTGTTAGGTTTTTATGCCCTAGGGAGAAATTAGCCAAGAGTCCCTGAAATGGTTTGGGATGCGACTTGCAACTAGGCATATAACGAATATCGAGAATCGTATTGAGGAACCATAGACTCTGATGGATTCTTGGGATAGGATTTCATCTAGAGCACTCCTCACTCATGGGTGCCATGCCTCATAATTTTCTTTACTCATTGATTTCGACAACCAATGTTTTGCTCATTTTGAAGCTATGTAGCATTTGGATTAAGGGGCCAATTTATGATACCATGCCTCAGGAGCGAATGGATAATTTGGTCACCTAGTCCATGCCTAAACAAGCTTGCAACATCTCATGGAACTCAAAAATGTTGCTCTGTTAGTCTTTTATGCCCTAAGAGGGAATTGGCCAAGAGTCCCAAAAATGGTTTGGGATGCGACTTGCAACTGGGAATAAAATGAAAATCGAGACTCAGATTGAGGAACCGTCGTCTCTGTTAGATTCCTGGCATAGGATTTTATCTAGAGCACCCCTCACTCCCGGATCCAACCCCTCGGAAGTTGTTTCTTTCATCGATTTCGATAACTAGCGCTTTTCTCAGTAAGAAGCAATGAAACATTTGGATTTAGGGGTCCAATTTACGAAACCATGCCTCGGGAGTGGATGGACAATGTGGTCACCTATTCCATGCCTAAACAAGCATGCAAAATCTCAGGGAGCTCAAAAATTTTGCTCCGTTGGGCTTTTATGCTCCAAGGAGGAATTGCCAAGAGTCCCCGAAATGGTTTGGGATGCGACTTGCAACTGGTAATAAAATGAAAAACGAGACTTAGATTGAGTAATATTTGACTCCGATGGATTCCTGGGATAGTATTTCATCTAGAGCACCCCTCACTCCTGGGTGCCATGCCTCGGAAGTTGATTTACTCATTGATTTCGAGAACTAGTGTTTTGCTCAGTTTGAAGCAAACCAACAATTGGATTAAGGGGTCCAATTTATGAAACCATGCCTTGGGAGCGGATGGAAAATATAGTCAACTATTCCATGCCTAAAAAATCTTGCAACATCTCACGGAACTCAAAAATGTTGCTCCATTAGGGTTTTATGCCCTCAGGAGAAATTGGCCAAGAGTCCCCGAAATGGTTTGGGATGCGACTTGCAACTGGGCATATAACAAATATCGAGACTCGGATTGAGGTACCATAGACTCCAATGGATTCTTAGGATAGGATTTCATCTATATCACCCCTCACTCACGGGTGCCATGCCTCAGAAGTTGTTTTACTCATTGATTTCGACAACTAGTGTTTTTCTCAGTTTGAAGCAATAGCATTTGGATTAAGGGGCCAATTTTCGAAACCATGTCTCAGGAGTGGATGGATAATTTTTTCAACTAGTCCATGCCTAAACAAGCTTGTAGCATCTCACAGAACTCAAAAATGTTGCTCCGTTATTCTTTTATGCCCTGAGCGGGAATTGGCCAAGAGTCCCCAAAATGGTTTGGGATGCAACTTGTAATTGGGCATTAAATGAAAACTGAGACTTGGATTGAGGAACCATTGTCTCTGTTGGATTCATGGCATAGGATTCTATCTAGAGCACCCCCCATTCCCAGTTGCAACCCCTTGGAAGTTATTTTTTTCATCGATTTCGATAACTAGTGCTTTGCTCAGTAAGAAGCAATGCAAAATTTGGATTTAGGGGTCCAATTTACGAAACCATGCCTCGGGAATGGATGGACAATTTGGTCACCTTGTCCATGCCTAAAAAAGCATGCAAAATCTCACGGAGCTAAAAAATGTTTCTCCATTAGGATTTTATGCCCCAAGGAGGAATTACCAGGAGTCCCTGAAATGGTTTGGGATGCGACTTGCAACTGGGCATAAAATGAAAACTGAGACTTGGATTGAGGAACCGTCGGTTTCGATGGATTCTCGGGATAGGATTTTATCTAGAGAACCCCTCACTCCCAGGTGCCATGCCTCGGAAGTTTCTTTACACATTGATTTTGAGAACTAGTGTTTTTCTCAGTTTGAAGCAAACTAGCAGTTGGATTAAGGGGTCCAATATACGAAACCATGCCTCAGGAGAAGATGGAAATATATAGTAACCTATTCCATGCCTAAGTAATCTTGCAGCAACTCATGGAACTAAAAAATGTTGCTCCATTAGGTTTTTATGCCCTTAGGAGAAATCGACCAAGAGTCCCTAAAATGTTTTGGGATGTGACTTGCAACTATGCATATAAAAAATATCGAGACTCATATTTAGGAAACATTGACTCCGATGGATTCTTGGGATATGATTTTATCTAGAGCACCCCTAACTCATGGGTGCCATGCCTCATAACTTGATTTACTCATTGATTTCACCAACTAGTGTTTTTCTCAGTTTGAAGCAATGCAACATTTGGATTAAGGGGCCAATTTATGAAACCATGCCTCAAGAGCGGATGGATAATTTGGCCACCTAGTTCATTCCTAAAAATTCTTACAGCATCTCACAAAACTCAAAATTGTTGCTCTGTTATTCTTTTATGCCATGAGCGGTAATTGGTCAAGAGTCCCTAAAATGGTTTGGGATGCGACTTGCAACTGAGCATAAAATGAAAACCGAGGCTTGGATTGAGAAACCATCATCTCTGTTGGATTCTTGGCATAGGATTTTATCTAGAGCACCCCTCACTCCTGGTTCCAACCCCTCGAAAATTAGTTTTTTCATCGATTTCGATAACTAGTGCTTTGCTCAGTAAGAAGTAATGCAACATTTGGATTTAGGGGTCCAATTTACAAAACCATGCCTCAAGAGCACATGGACAATGTGGTCATCTAGTCCATGCCTAAACAAGCATGAAAAAGCTCAGGGAGCTAAAAAATGTTGCTCCATTAGGCTTTTATGCCTCGAGGAGGAATTGCCAAGAGTCTCCGAAATGGTTTGGGATGTGACTTGTAACTGGGCATAAAATGAAAACCGAGACTTGGATTGAGGAACCGTCAACTCTGATGGATTCCTGGGATAGGATTTCAACTAGAGAACCCCTCACTCTCGGGTGCCATGCCTCAGATGTTGATTTACTCATTGATTTTGAGAACTAGTGTTTTTCTCAGTTTGAAGCAAACCAACAGTTGGATTAAGGGATCCAATTTACGAAACCATGCCTCAAGAATGAATGGAAAATATGGTCACCTATTCCACGCCTAAAAAATCTTGCATCATCTCACATAACTCAAAAATGCTTCTACATTAGTTTTTTATGCCCTCAGGAGCAATTGGCCAAGAGTCCCTGAAATGGTTTGGGATGCAACTTGCAACTAGGAATATAACGAATATCGAGACTCTAATTGAGTAACTGTCGACTCTGATGGATTCCTGGGATAGGATTTCATCTAGAGCACCACTCACTCATGGCTGCCATGCCTCAAAACTTGCTTTACTGATTGATTTTGACAACTAGTGCTTTTCTTAGTTTGAAGCAATGTAGCATTTGGATTAAGGGGCCAATTTACGAAACCATGTCTCGGGAGAGGATGGATAATTTTGTCACCTAGTCCATGCCTAAACAAGCTTGCATCATCTCACAGAACTCAAAAATGTTGCTCTGTTAGTCTTTTATACCCTAAGCAGGAATTGGCCAAGAGTCCCCGAAATGGTTTGGGATGCGAATTACAACTGGGCATAAAACGAAAACCGAGACTCGGATTGAGGAACCATTGTCTCTGTTGGATTGTTGGCATAGTATTTTAGCTAGAGAACCCTCACTCCTGGTTCCAACCCCTCAGAAGTTGTTTTTTTCATTGAGTTTGATAACTTGTGCTTTGCCCAGTAAGAAGCAATGCAACATTTGGATTTAGGGGTCCAATTTACGAAACCATGCCTCGGGAGCATATGGACAATATGGTCACCTATTCCATGCCTAAACAATCATGCAAAATCTCAGGGAGCTAAAAAATGATGCTCTGTTAGGCTTTTATGCCCCAAGGAGGAATTGTCAAGAGTCCCCGAAATGGTTTGGAATGCAACTTGCAACTGGGCATAAAATGAAAACCGAGACTCGAATTGAGGAACCATCAACTCCGATAGATTCCTGGGATATTATTTTAGCTAGAGCACCCCTCACTCCCAGGTGCCATGCCTCAGAAGTTTCTTTACTCATTGATTTCGAGAACTAGTGTTTTGCTCAACTTGAAGCAAACCAACAATTGGATTAAGGAATCCAATTTACGAAACCATGCCTCGGGAGTGGATGGAAAATATATTCACCTATTCCATGCCTAAACAATCTTCCAGCATCTCACGTAACTCAAACATGCTGCTCCGTTAGGTTTTTATGCCCTCGGGAGAAATTGGCCAAGAGTCCCTGAAATGGTTTGGGATGCAACTTGCAACTGGGCATATAACAAATATTGAGACTCGGATTGAGGAAAATTTGACTCTGATGGATTCCTGGGATAGGATTTCATCTAGATCGCCCCTCACTCACAGGTTCCATGCCTCATAAGCTACTTTACTCATTGATTTTGAAAACTAGTTTTTTTCTCAATTTGAAGCAATGTAACATTTGGATTAAGGGGACAATTTACGAAACCATCCCTCAGGAGAGGATGGATAATTTGGTCACCTATTCCATGCCTAAACAATCTTGCATCATCTCATGAAACTCAAAAATGTTTCTCCATTAGTCTTTTATGCCCTGAGCGGGAATTGGCCAAGAGTCCCCGAAATGGTTTGGGATGTGACTTGCAACTGGGCATAAAATGAAAACCAAGACTTGGATTGAGAAACCTTCACCTTTGTTGGATTTATGGCATAGTATTTTAGCTAGAGCACCCCTCACTCCTGGTTCCAACCCCTCATAAGTTGTTTTTTTCATCAATTTTGATAACTAGTGCTTTGCTCAGTAAGAAGCAATGAAACATTTGGATTTAGGGGTCCAATTTATGAAACCATGCCTCAGAAGTAGATGGACAATGTGGTCACCTATTCCATGCCTAAAAAAGTATGCAAAATCTCAGGGAGCTCAAAAATGCTGCTTTGTTAGGCTTTTATGCCCTGCGGAGGAATTGCCAAGAGTCCTCGAAATGGTTTGGGATGCAACATGCAATTGGGCATAAAACAAAAACTGAGACTCAAATTAAGGAACCATCCACTTTGATGGATTCCTGGGATAGGAATTCATCTAGAGAACCCCTCACTCCCAGTTACAATCCCTAGGAAGTAGTGGACAATTCTGATGTGGACAATTTTGCATGGAGGCATTTCTCCTGGACCTCTTCATGAAAGATTGTGAATCTATGGTGCATGTATAAATATGTGAGATGTGGGTTTATGATAATATTTTGAATTTTCCAATAACATTCTCCATTGACCTTGTGTAAACCAGTCGAATTGTTTTTTGTTGCACTAAGTGTAAAGAACAATGTTGGAGAATTATAAGACATAAGTTAGGTATGAGCTATTTGTTACCTCTTTATTACCTTTTATTTTAATTGTATTCATATTTTGTATTGATCAAATGAGGAATTACCCCAAAACTGATGCCATTAGACACAAACTCAATCATAAGGCCAACTAAGGAGAAAAAACAACACATGCTAATTAATCTAGGAGTCAAGCATGCAAACAAAAATTCTCACAAAGAAGTGCTAGTTGGTGATGGAATCCAATATCGCAGAATCGATGCACGAAGGGGTTGAGTTTCGGCGGGTGGGAAAGTACATTGAAAACCTTCTTAACAAACTAACACACTAGTGAAAGTTACCTCACCGAGCAGTGGGCAACCCTCCAAGGAGTCTGAGTGATTCTAGCCAACGTCAATCCCAGGTACAACACCACCTTCCCTGTGTTGTCACCTTGTGTAGAAAGTCTAAAAGATTATGGCCTCTACGGTACCACCTACTATACCAAATAAGAGGGGGCACAATCGACAGTCGACACCAAGACCAACAAAGAAGGGTTGATTACTCTAAGGGCCCCAATGCGACCTCGTGATTTACGTTTATATTAGAAGGGATTCCCAAAGTCAGTGATATAGCAATTGGATTTCACTCCCTAACTCAAGGCTTTATGTTTGTTTAGCAGCTTTGGAAAGTTATTCTCACAATCCTATTCCAAATCTTTACACCTAAGATAATATGGGTTTGAAGAGCCATAGAAAAGTTGCTAGATAATTTTAATTAGCACTTAATTTCAGGTTGTTGTTACTCAAAGGAGTGGTCGTGAAACTGATGGCGCTAGATAAATTTTAATTAGCGCTTGATTTTAGGTTGTTGTTACTCAAAGGAGTGGTCGTGAAACTGATGGAATTTTGACTCGACTCTTTAAACCATGCAAGAGGAAAACAAAATGCAAGAAATTCAACCTCAATGAAAACTAGTTATGGGAAGGAGAAAGAGGTTTTAAGAAAATAAATAATTTCTTGATTGATTACTATGTGTGCAGTACTGCAAAATGACCCAAATTTTAAAAATACCATGCAACTGTCATAGTTCAATTAGTACACCTATACAACATTGAATCAAATTTCATCATTTCTAACATAGTAAACTATTATAATTATAGATACCACCATACACATCTTGAATACTCATAAGGATCATGGGGGCTTCACCTTGTTGACTTACTATATTTGAGGTGAATACCATAGATGAGATTTACTTAAATGACACTTAAATAATTCTTTGTAGAGTTGAATTCAAACAAAAAGTTCCTAAATGTGAACAAAGTCCTCAACAAAAATCCTATGACTAATACTTAAACAAATAAATCAAATGTCTTTTCTTTCAAGAGCTAGGATGGGACTCATATGCACCTAGAACAATAGGGAAATCCTAAAGACATAAAAGGAGGAAAGTTAGTCAATACCTAGTTTTCATTGTGCAATCACATATGAAAAATGCAAGGTAAAACTCAAAAAGGAGACATAAAGGAAGGGAAAGTCATAGAGGGATCTTACAAAATTGAGAGGAGGAAAAATTGTTGGAATATGAACTCTTCTCCTTTCCAATAACATTGATTAAATGAAACTTCATAATGCCATGATTGCTTCATTAAACCTAATTGTCATAACTACTTCAAGAGAATTTTTAGGATACTTCTATAGATTTATTGACCCAAACTTTTATATAATAGTTTCTACCCTTACTCTAAGTGAAAACATTTCACTTTCAATCCCACTCAAAGTTTCAACATAAAAGGGATGTAGTTTATTTTCGTAAAAAGCATAAAAAAGGAAAAATCTAAAGCACACAAAATTAATATAATTGCAGGTGCATTTTCTCCCAAACAATAGTGGTATGCTTGAAATTGTATATAACAAATTTAGTGGTGCATCTAAATATCTCTTCCCTAGGAAATCTTGTAAGTCCATCAAATTCTTCTCCCAAGGATATCTTGGCAACTTTTAATCCTGCTTCAAACTCTTCTTTAGTAAAAAAATTGTCATGTTGCATAATGTAGGGCCCCTCTAACCCTTTTATAGAGTCAAATAACTTAAATAATATTTGTCTTATCCTCTCCTAAAACACTTTTCATGTTGGTATTAATTATTGTAGAATATCAATATAACTATCCCAACCATCACTTATCCACTTCAACATCTTGTGCGAAGGAAGATTATCTTTGTATATCTTGTGCTCATTCATATCAATTAATTTTATAGTTAAATTTTATACATATTTCTCATTGAAATTCATGTCCTTCTAAAGTTCAAGTTTGAAATATTCTTTCAAATAAAGAATCCTTCAAATAAGAAAGGAAGATTTATTTACTAGCTCCTAGAGCTCAAATAACAAAGCAGTCTTTCTAAATCCACATATTACTTCTTGGGATACATTTTCCTTAGTAGAATTCTTGGAAGTCTCCTTCATATTATATTTAGTTCATTTAATGGCCAATGGTTGTGTAAATAAGGGCTCAATATTCAATGCAACTTGCAACTCAACTATTCTCCTCTTCAATCTAAGATTATCCTCTAGCTCCTCACTTACAAAGTGTTTAAGAATGTGATAATATGAAGGCGAGGGGAAATTGGAATTGTTCTTGGGATTTTACATTCCACATACCAATGAAGTAGTAGATATGGAGTGCGGGAGGTGAAGTTTCAAGGGAATGTGGGAGGTGGAGTGTCATGATGCAGAATCCTGAACCAATGTGAAAGACCTCTACATTTTGCATTAATAAGAAATGTTGAATGTGGAATGTGGAAGAATGGTGAGAAGTATGGTTCACACGACAGGCTTAGGGTTTTCAAACCATCGATTTAAAAAATTCCAATTAGGTCATTGAGGGTTATAGCAATTAAGAGCTCCATAGTTGAAAATCCATTTTAGACTCCACCTTTCATGTCTTGAATCCATATATATGTACCTAAAAACCTACTAAGAGGGTAAAAAAGGGTGAAATGATAGAAATAATTTACCATTTTTGGCAATAAGTTCAGATCTTGAATGTCTCCACTCCACAGCGTGGCCATTGTGGGATAGTGGTCGGATAGGGCCTCCTCTATCACTGTGGGTCGAAGCTGTGAGGTTATTTGTCTCTATCGAGTGAGGCTATCGAGTCCTCCTCTATCGAATGGCATGGGTTCTATAGGGCCTCCTCTATCACTATGGGTCGGAGTTGTGAGGTTTCTTTGTCTCTATTGTCGTCGGGTCCTCCTCTATCAAATGACGTGGTTTCTATTTTGTTTTGGCCTCTATTGAATACGCGTGCGATCTAATATGTTTTGATGTTTTTTAAGTTTTGTATTTTTTTTTTGTTGTTTTGTGTTTTATTTTTTATTTATGTTTTTTATTTTTTATTTATGTTTTTATATTTATGTTTTTTATGTTTTGTTTTGTTTTTTGATTTTATGCTTTGTTATAACACAAATAATATATATTATATCACTGCTAACACCTATCCTATAACCTTAATAAAACCTAACCTTAATAACCCACATAACAATGACGATGACAATGATGATGATGACAATGACGATGACGATGAAGATGATGATAATGACTATGAAAATGACAATGTTGATTATGGTGATGACAATGACAACGACAACGACATTGACAATGACTATGATGACAATGACAATGTTGATTATTGGTGGTGACAATGGTGATGATGATCATGACAATGATGAAAATTATCACGACAATGACAATATTATGATGACCATGAAAATGGAAATGTTGATGATGTTGAAAACGATGATGACGACAATGATGATGATGATGATGATGATGATGACTGGGAAAATTATGATGAATACAATGATGAAGAAAATGATGACGACGACGATGATAATGATGAAAATGATGATTACCATGACAACAATGAACAAGACAACAATGACCCTATAAAAATTAGTATTTGAAGTCATTAAAGGTGAACGTTCCCTTAATACTTCATTGTTTTGATATATGATGATTGTTCCTTTTTATATGAAGAAAAACTAACCATCATTCCTTTTATCAATTCCTTGTATGATTGTGCCTAAGGGAACTAAAGGGATGCTAACCTAATACCTCCATGGTAAATCTATTAGTATCCAACCATTATTTTTGAAGATACATTACAACTTCAAGGAAGAGAGGGTTTTGTAAACCTTGGCTCTCCTATATTTGTCTTGAAAACCTAAGTTCATTCTAGGAGCATAAGTTAAAATATTGTGTTAAGCCAATTGAAGGACATTGGGAAAAAAATTTGAAATTAACACACTTTGATCATTAGGGAAACACATCAACCTATCAAAGTGAATGTTAGTTTGTATATTCAACAACAAATTTCAATGTTAGTCTTCTTGGAGTGATAGTTTGAACTTCATCATATGTTTAAAATGATATGTTTAGWGGATAAAGGGGCCTCCTTGTGTACTATGTCCTTRTTAACCTRGTTGAAACACATTGGATCCCCCACTCTCATTCCACCAATGAATGAGTTTCAAGCCCTTGAMAAYAKATTKTATAACCCAACAARTATTMATGTGCCTAATMTSCCAATTGAGTTTGTTGGTAAAMKTTTCTTGATTGATGTCTCAACCAYGACTAGTATATCATATTACAATATCCTCCATGGACATGATTACATCTATGTCATCAATGCTATGGTATATTCACTCTTTCATGTCATGAAATTCCCTAATGTAGGAACCATTGTCATCATTGATTGGGTCAAATATTGTGATCCCCCACAATGTCCAACACCTAACATCCTCACCCATTCTATCACTCACATTGATCCAATGAACTATGTGACCACTTCCATTACTTATGCCACATTGGATCATGTTTAGTACGAGCCAATAGATCTAGAACCACCTCCTCACCACTTCTAATTGGAGGTTGGTTATATTTGTTCACCCTTGGAAGTATCTAATTTAGTCCACAAGTGTAACAAAGAATCCCAGCCAATTGTATGGATTGCTTGGTGCAAGTAGAAGATGAAATGTGTACAAGTGTGAATGCTTAAAGTGTGGTTGTTTATTTTCCTTAACATTCAAATAAAAAATATAAAGGAATATGAGTGAAACAAACCTTATGTGGTAGCTTCCTTGTGAACTAGTACTTGTTTGTAGTACAAAGGGAGGTAGATCCACAGTGCACACATGTCTATTTTGTAAACACATGACGCGACATGAGAAACGTCAAGAATTTTCACCAATGCTAGCTAAAAATTCAAATAATCATCAGTGAAAAAACCAGTGACTGTATATCTACCAAACAACTCATCACTATCTTAAAAAATCAACAACCTAACAAGTTGTAGAAATGACGCATACTCACGCATCCAATCGAATCGGGGCAGAGGCCCTTTCCATTAACAACACTAAGCTATCGACATAATGAAAGTAACTTTGTGATTTTAAAGTGTAGCTGGTAATGTAGGGCTTACGACTATTATAACCGAACCAGTGATTATATACCAACCAACACGACTGCCATGCGACCAAATGGGCAAGCCCGCCGACAATTACACAATCATCCAATAAAAAATCAAGTCCTAAAACAACAGGCCAGGTTGGTCTTCTTAAACAATTTCTAGAGTGGAGGGCCAAGGTTGTTCCATATTCAACATGGGTAGAGTAGAGAATTAATGTATATATTGTATATACATTAATATAGAACCTAAAAGAAAAATGAAGAAAGACTGACGAAAACTTAAAACTTGTGTCAACCAAATTGTGTACTTTGAAAGAAAATTAGGGTTTATGGTTTACATGATGAATTGATGATGGAATAAAGTGGGTGTGTCAGTCAAATTTGAGTCCAAAAACCCTCCCATATCGTTAAGGCATGTGAATAGTCTATCCATGACAAATTTCAGTGCATACAGAAACTATTTGAAAAAATTTCAACGTTGGCCTTGTTAGGGTTCTATGATATAGTCATTTGGTTTCCAGTTACCTATTGGGAAATTTTTCTCTGATCATTTTGAGAATGTCTTCATGATAAGAATCTCAAGAGTAATGGTTCAATGATGTATCGTATGTTTCAAAGAGGTTTCCAGGCATATCCAAAGTTGTTGTGCGATGCTTTGAACTCTTGAATGTGAAAATGTCAAAAGTTAGCTTTTGGCAGCTAAAGGTCGGTTTTCAATGTGTTATAAGTTGTCAAAATTTCTCACTTTAGGCAGCTAAAAAGGCAGGTGTAGGGTGTTCTTAGCTGTCAAAAAGTGCATAATTTTTCCAATGGTTAGCTTGTCCCATCAAACTCTCAAACCGCCATCGTTACACATGTCATGATGATTCTAAATGTCATCGAAATCGTGTATGAGGAGCATTTGTCACGATATGAGGTGTTCTATTATGATTTTAATTGACTTTTTGAGAAATCATTGTTGGGCACTTTAATTGTTTAAATAAATAAATAATTAAGGTGTTCAATATAAATTGTCAAACCCAGGGAAGTTTTGTTATTGCAAGATAATTGTGCACAGTCTATGCTAGATTGATGAAAGAAAACACTAATCAAGTTGCAGTATTGAAAGAAACAGAGTTTTGAAAAATGAACACTAACACAAGTTGTTGACACAACTGGAGTTCTAATTTACTGTTGCAGAATGGGAATCACACTTGCACAATTGAAATCTAAATTGATGAGTGTATAAGAATCATGGATTATCTATTTTATTCTAATTTTATGTTTTATTCTTGCAGAAGGGAATCATGTGCTTATTGCCGAAGGGAAATCTAATTTAATTGCAGGAAGGAAATTCACACTTCTAATTACTTTTACTTGAAAGGAGAGTTTTACATAGTGCAGAAATAAAATTCTCTAGCAGTATACAACACTTGACTTCTAATTCTCATGAGACACATTAATGTGCATTTGACAGGAAGGGAATGAACTGTAACAACAATTGTACTCTAAGAATTCTAAGCAAATAAATCATTCAAATCAAATTTGTTAATCTAAAACATCAAAACAGAGGGGAGTCTGTGAGGAAGGTGGGCCCTTTCCTTCTCACTGAATCCACTCAAAAATAGGCTACAGTAGGTTAAAAAAACTCAATGCACTTCCTTATTAAAATCGCCAAAAATGTTCAATTACAAGTTGCTTCACTTTATTTCACAATTCCACAGCTAATCTTTGGTATCAATGATTACAAAAGCTATGTTATTTAAAGACAGATTAATTCAATTCAAAACGGACTCAGAACAGCCTTGAGAATCCTAGATTCTCAAGATGTTCATAAGATACAAGAGATCTTTCATATTCACAAAATCAGGAAAAAGAATCAGCATGAGCCAAGATCAATCTTCAAGATTCGGCTTTCAGGATCGGTGGCCATCTGTTGCAATGAGTGTAACAGCTTTTAGGATTCATGCGATCTGTTGTGGTTGGTGTAATAGCTTCCAGGATTTGTGGTCGTATGTTGCAACAAGTGTGACAGCTTCCAGGAAAGGTGTGTAGTTTTTGTAGTCATGTAACAACATGCAGGACTAGCGCACAGTTGTAACAATTGGTGTAACAACAACGATCTTTCTTCAAGTCTTGGCTGTCTTACACATTTTGATCATTAGTTGCACATTTATGGGTAAAATATGAGAAATACTACCAATCAAACGTGTTAAGTAAATACTAATATCAAAGCAAGATCAATGATTCATACCTTGGGATAAAGGGTCTTAGCAAGCACTAAAGTAGGCATTTAACATAGAAATGATAAGGTTGAAAGGGCAAAAGATATAGTGAAAAAGGGACATTTTTGGGTCCTAACATGCCCCCCAACTGAATACATTGCATGTCCTCATGCAAAACATTTTCAAGCCTTACACTGAATCTAAGTTAGGGAGGTGACTCCTCCCATGCAAAATTCTAAAACAAATCGCTAAGTACCGGTATGGAAAGCTGTGTGTACCCCCCAATATCTGTTATCTCAAAAAAATTTGTCCTTCTTTCCTTGTCTTCTAGAACAGAATTATTTTAAGTGTGTAATAGAGGTTCTTGTGTTTGATTTGTTGGTGAACCAGCAACGACTCTATTACGTTGAGATCACCTCTACCTTACTGGTTCTTGTGGAGAAGTAAGTTCATATTCTGTCTTGACTAAGAGATTGAGTGGCTCTTCAGGCTGACCAGTGACTGGTACTTTCACTACTTTATACCCCGCCTAAAAATAAATATTACCACATTCAAAGAACATGAGCTCTCTATTTTGGTCCATAACAACTTTTGTGAGTGATAATATGTCCAAGGCTATCCCCTCTGGATTCTTCTGATGAGCAACCTGCAATTTTTCCTTTAAGGAAGCCAACTCTGCTTTGAGGCTATCATTTTCTTTTAATAGTTCAGTAATCCTGGAATTTTTTGTATCCTTGATCTTATTCTCAATTTGAGCAAAACGTTGAGCAAGTGGCACATCCTCACTATTTTGTGTAACTGGTTTTGGTGTGGCAGATACACCCATGACTTGTTCCTTTGGAATAGTTGATTCTAGCCTGACTAGTTCTTGTGGAATAGTATTTCTCTGGGTAGCTGGTTCTTGTGTAACATCTAATTTTGGGATGGTTGTATCTTGTGGAACAGTGTCGTCCTGGGCAGTTGGTTCTTGTGTAACAACCATGTTATTTGAGGGGATTGGTTCTTGTGTGGAAGTCTCTTTAACAATGGAGGATAATGGATGAAGAATAGGTATTGCATGTTCCATATATTTCCAGCCAACTGATACTTTAATAGACCTCGTTGACCGAGTTCTCCTCCTAGGTAAGGTAGAGACAAAAACATGGTCTTTCTTTTTCGTTGCTTTAGGAGAAGGAGGGTGTTCTTCAACAATCTCACAAGGAGGGTGTTCTTCAACAATCATACAAGGAGGAAATTATGGGATGTTGGGGTTTGATATAATATGTACTTCATCACTCATCAAGTGATGAACAAAATCATCAAGTGAAGCCGATGATTCTATTGTGACTCGTGTACATTCCTCTTGTAATGATAAAATGGTTGCTTGAAATTCCTTGCACAAGGTGAAACCTGGAATACGTACCTCCATAAATTCTGGTAAGGTCTGAGTATGAGAAAAATCAAGACACTTTGTGGCATCATCTGGTACAACCCTGTTGATGCCTCTCTTAGATTTTCTTGTAGGTTGGCATTTTATTTTCTGAGACGATTCAATAGCAGTGATAGTAGGGGTCTGAACTATTATTGCAGCACGAGGAGGGTTGCTTCTGTCGATACTCCTATGAGATTCTCATCTAGATTAACATTTGGTGTTCTAAATTGAGTCATTGGCAGATACAGTAGGTGTTGGAACTGTTGTTATAGCAACAAAAGGGTTTTGAGTTGTTGTTGGTTCCGCAGGAGAAGAATTTGAGGTACTTGCAATTACAGTGGAGGCTGGAACTGTTGATGTAGTGGATCTCTCTGACCTAGTTCTTGTCCTGGGTAGTGTAAAGGAAGAAGGAAGGGTTTTCCTTTTCTTAGATTTAGGGGTCAGAGGGAGTTCTTGAACAAATTTTGTTGCAGCAGAGGGTTGTAGCTCATGACTTGGTCCAGGGATTGTGCTTTCAACTGCTAGCTCAACCACAACTGAAGGCATACGGTTTAATTGTTCTAGTTCAATACTGTCGAGGCATTTATGATCGGTGTGAGAGGTTCTTTTGATTTTTCATTTGGTATTCGGAGTTGACTTACGGGCAGTTATAGTCAGGGTTTTAACTGCTAGTGCAGTCAAGAGCACATGGTTTGACTGTTCTGGGTCAGCTATAATAGCAGGCACAGAAACTGGTTGTTCGGGGTTGACTATTATAGCAGGCACATGAGTTGGAACAGACACTTCAAGTAATGGGTCATTAGGGATTCCCATTCCTCTATGAATCAACAACCCTATGAGTCTGTGATTGGTAAGACAATTCATGGGGTGCTTGAATTTTATGACAAAGTGAGCCATATTATGCAAGCAGTGAAGAAGGTAATAGGGAACGTTTATTAGCTTCTGATGTCTCAAATGTGACAATAGAACAAAATCCAAAAAATAAACAACTTGATATCTCCATTTGCATGTAATGTACCTTTTGACGAATTATGATACCTTCCCCCATGGATCTGGTAAGGAACTGACATTTTTACCTCGGCCTTTCCTCTGTACTCGCTCATTTCCCATGAGAAAACCCTTATGTGCGTCAGGAAGATGTGATTTTATGTTAAACCATTTTTATCCTGTGGTTGGCAACCCTGTCACAGCGGCTATGCTCTCTTTATGTCACTAGAATCCACACTTTGTGCACCATTGAATAGCCATCTACAAGATTCTAATTGAACTCTAAGACTTATGCTTCATTAAACCCCTGCAACTTCTTAAAATAAGAAATCCAGCTAGCCTGCAGAAATATTTGATAAACATCCGGGTGCAGCAGTAATGCATCCATATTTTTTGGTTCATATCTCACGGGCGTTCCTCCCATGACGTTGTGTTTGTATTTGGCAGTGAATTAGGAGGAGAAATTGACACCTAAACTAGAGATATAGCAAGTTTGAACGTGCATCTTCATGAAGAGTGCAGTGTCGCAGTGAAAATCAGCGTGGTTGAAAGGTGGTGGAGGTGAAATATAAAAAGGGATTTTTCTGTTAGGTCGATGTGGATTTTTTGTTCCCCCCCAACTAATCTGATTGGCTCACGGTTTAACGAATTTAGGACAACCAGCAGGTAGGAATCAAAGTGTGCTTTCATATCTATATCACTTAGACATGTAAGATTAGTAGCGTACCTCATAACGTACCGCCTGAATTTATCTATCAGAGTAACTGCACTATCCAACCGCCATTTGATCCATGTGGAATAGCTATAGTAATGAGAGATGGATCTGGAATGTGAGAAATGATGATATGACAAGTGGAGCATAAGTGGAGTACTTCCTGTGGTTGAACAGTTGGAAAGTTGCATATGTGGAGTTAAGTAATGATGAAGCGGCTCTTGTTGGGACAGAGAGAGCATAAAGTATTTTTGAAAAATGGCAGAAATTTGGACAAAACAACAATGTTGTCGTATG
Source organism: Picea glauca (assembly GCA_000966675.3). Lineage (NCBI taxonomy): Eukaryota > Viridiplantae > Streptophyta > Pinopsida > Pinales > Pinaceae > Picea > Picea glauca. Next base: position 265,404 of record JZKD02S0448896.1, read on the forward strand.
TAGAAATGGCATAAATTCTAAAGAAGGTGGGTGAAGCAGCGTAGAAAATAGCCAAAAGGAATAATAGCAGTAGGTGTATCAACAGATATTTTGGTAGGAGTGGTGGAATTAGGTGTAGCAGCATGTAAATTGGTCAATTTGTTGTAAGAGAATGTAACAACATGTAAGGCAAAAGAGTCGAGAAAATGGTGTAACAGCATGGAAATTGGTCATGCGATTGGAAAATGGTGTAACAGTACATGTTCATGTGTTCATAAAATAGTGTAATGACACATGGTCATGTGGTCGGAAAATAGTGTAACGGTACATGGTGTAACAACATGTAACCCCTTCGAACACAGAATCACTTAGTTTTTAGGAAGTTTTTCAACTTCCAGAAACTAATCCTTTGGCTTCTTCTGTTGTAATATACCTTGTTGTTCTTCAATTTATCTACACACAAGTAACTGCCTGATACCTTTCTAGGTTGAATTTATTAGCATAGAAAAGAAACATAAAAAAATTAAGCAAAAATAGAGAAACTCGAATTTGCAGAGTTTATTTATATACAAGGTGTTATTGAAAGAAAAAAAGTTCTAAGGTTCAAAAGGGGAAGGAGAAAGCTCCTTTCCTTTTAAGAATTGATAACCTGTATCAGCTGTACATCGAGATTTAAATTCTTCTTTGGACAGTGGACACTGATACAGATGCAAGCGATCACCATTTGCATGTAACTGTGTATTGGATCCATCAATAGTGACCAATCGGACTGTCCCATTGGGAAAAACAGTGTCTACCTTGTAAGTTCCTAACCATCGTGTATGCAGCTTACCCTAGAATTATTTAAAGTGTGAATCATACAACAGAGCCCAATATCCCTTTTTGAACAATTTCTTCTTGATGACTCGATCATGCCATTTTGTTCTCTGTTGTTAAATCACTGTGGTTTGATGAATAGTGTCTAAATGCTTCTCATCTAGATCATTGAGCTGCTGCAATCTGGCCTTCTGTGCCATAGTCAGTTCAAGGTTGACTGCTGATGCAGTTATTAGGGTTTGGATTTTGAATTCAGTGGGAAAAATAGGGCTCTTTCCATATACCAGCTCGTAAGGAGAAAAACCAATTGTGTTCCTCCAAGTAGTTTTATAAGCCCATAGAGCTTCATGCAATATGTCAGACCAATCCCTATGATGTGCCCTCACTGTCTTAGTAAGAATAGCTTCTATGACTTTGTTGGTACTTTCTACCTGGCCATTACCTTGTGGATGGTATGGAGAAGTTGTTATATGCAAAACATGATATTTACTGAGTAGGGCTTCAAACTTATGTGATGTGAAAGGGGTTCCCCCATCAGTTACTAATTATCTGGGAACTCCAAACCTAACAAATATATCTTCAAACAAGAATGCTAAAATAGATTCTTTTGAGGCCCTGATGAGTGCTTTTGCCTCTACCCACTTGGTCATGTAATATGTGCAGACCAATATATAGACTTTCTATTTTTAAGGTGGGTTAATGGGCCCTATAAAATCTATGGCCCATATTTCAAAAGGCTCTAACACTACTTGAGTCTGGAGAGGCATCTCATCCCTATGATTTGGTTGACCCATTCGTTGGCAACTGTCACAAGCTTGGATGTATTCCTTGGCATCTTGAAATATGGTGGGCCAAAAATATCCCATCCTTAAAATTGTATTCCATGTCCTTTTATCAGCAAAATGACCCCCACAAGGGTCATCATGGAAATATTTAAGAAGATCATAAACTTCATCATCCCTCACACATATCCTGATTTCTTGATCCAGGCCTGTGTAGAAAAGGTATCCCCCTATCCAACTATATTGAGCACTCTTCTAAATAATATTCCTTCTTTCTCTTGTAGATAGATGTGGAGGTACCTTCCCTGCAACCAAATAATTAGCAATGTCTGCATACTAAGGTGAGTGAGAAGATACTGCAAACAAATTTTCATCTCGAAAGGAATCATCTACTAGTGAATTATCATCATTTATATGCAATCTTGAGAGAAAATCAGCAACCACATTTTCTCTTCCTGGTCTATCTACTATAGTGATGTCAAATTATTGAAGTGATAACAACCATATTGTTACTCGGGCATTAGTAATAGATTTATTCATCAGATATTTAATTGTTGTATGATCAGTATGAATAAAAGTAGGATAACCAATGATATAATTTCTGAATTTATTGATAGCATAAACTACTACCAAGAATTCTCTTTCAATAACTATATAATTTAATTCAGTAGGAGCCATGTTCTTGCTGATATAGTAGATAGCATAAGGATCTTTGTCCTCCGGTTGCCAAGTACTGCACCAATTTTAGTGTCTGAGGCATCTGAAAAAGACATTTCGCAATTGTCAGTCCAACGAAAGTCAACATCTTTTTTTAATAGAAAAAATAAGGGAGAGGCAAGTTTGGAATTTTTTTTAATGAATCTCCTATAATATCCATCATGCCCTAAAAAAATTCTTACCTCTTTCTGAGTTGATGGGGTTGGAATGTCCAAAATTACCTGGATTTTGTTTGGGTCTACCTGAATTCCTGCATAAGAAATGAAGTGTCCGAGCACCACACCTTCTCTCATCATCATATGACATTTTTCTGTACTTAGAGAAATATGAGACTGTATACATATTTTGAGCACTTTTTCCATATTAGTCAAAGCTTCATCGAAATCAATACCATAAGGTGTAAAATCATCCATGAATATTTCCATACAGTCATTCACCATATCAAAGAAAATACCAATCACAACTCTCTAGAAAGTGGTTGGTGCATTACACAAGCCAAATGGGAGAACCCTCTAGGCAAACGTACTCCAAGGGCTAGTAAAGGTGGTCTTATCTTGGTCCTGTGGAGCAAGTTTTATCTGGTTATAGCCACTAAATCCATCTAGGAAAGAGAAAAAAAAAATCCCAGATAGGTTGTCTAGAACCTGATCAATAAATGGCAGAGGGAAATGATCCTTCTATGTGGCATTATTCAGGGCTCTATAGTCCACACACATTCTCCATTTACCATTCTTTTTAGGTAAATTAACCAACGGTGAAACCCACTCACTGTCTGATATAGGGTAGATGAATCTAGCATTGAGAAGCTTATGGAGTTCTTCCTTAACAATTTCTTTAAGATTAGGGTTCATTCTCCTTTGGGGTTGGCAAATGGGTCGGCATTCTTCCTTGATGTATATATGATGGGTGCATAGTTCAAAGGAAATTTCTTTCATATCCATGTAATCCCATGCAAATGCTTCCTTATATTCAATCAATAACTTCATCAATCAGCGAGTTTCAGCAGAAGATAAATCAGGATTGATGTTCAGGGATTTTCCAGGTTCGATTTCTACAGCGATACTCTTTGAACTGACTTTAGGAAATAATTCAGTTGTTTCAGTAATGGTTGTTTTGGCATTTTTTGTTACTGCATTTTCTGTTTCAATGTTTGTTGTTACATCTTTTGTTGTTACAATTGAGTTAAATTGATTTACAACAATTTCAGATAACAATTATGGGCTCATTCCTTCTTGAGGAATAGGGTCAAAGATTCTACTCAATAGGTGGTGTGTGTTATATGTAACAAAAGAGGGGTCATAGATAAATCAATTGATTAACTCATCCTCTGTCTTGTCTTTGAAACTTAGGGATTTTCCTATGGTTAACACAGGCATAGCGTTTTCATCCTCAATGTCCATCCATAAATAATTTTTGGGTTCCACACTGGGTGTAGCATGAGGATAAAGGGTAAGTTTATTGGTGTCAAAACCATCAGAGATGGTCATTGAACCAGATCTATAGCCAATGAAAGCATCAGCTATAGCTAACCAAGGTCTTACTAGAATTATAGGGTGGCCTCCCAGATGGTTTTTGGGTTGCAATATGACAAAATCAGCAAGATACTCCCGTGAGTCAACTGAAATAACTAGATCATTAATTACTCCTTAGGGTTGGATGGTAGAACGATCAGCTAATTCTAAAACAGTAGGAGTAGTTCGGACTTGTGTTCTGAGTTGCAGCAATTGAGTATCCTCTATTGGCATAATGTTAATTGCTACCCCTAAATCAACTAACACATGGGGAATGCATGTTTGTCTAATTTTGACAGTGACTGTAGGGTTTCCTGGGTTTCCATATTTAATAGGTGGGATTTTCCTAACATCAGTTCAGAAAATTATCCCACTACGTGTATTGTGAGGGGGTCCCTAGGTTTCTTTCCAAGTCGTTTGATACAAAGGTCTCTCACAGTCTTCACATAAATAGGGACATCACTAATCGTTTGCAATAGTGGAATGTTAACATGCAAAATCTGCAATTCTCCTAAGAGATTAAAGGATGGTAATTCCACAGTTTTGGTAATTTCCAGTCTTTTAGGGAATGGGGTCTGCTAATTCTATAATAGGTTGGTCAATTTCTTCTGTATCAGCAGATGGTTTTTTCCCCGATTCCTTGTCTGATTCTGAAGATGGAGCATCTTCAATTATTGGCTCGACTATTCTCTCTGATCTCAATTTTATCTCATCACAAGGCATAGGAGTAATAGATAGAGCTGGCAGATTGTGTATATCAATATTTTGAACAGCCTTATTATTTGGATTTGGGTTAGGTTGCATAGGCATATGAGGTCGCAAGGGAGGATTGTTTTGTGGGGCATTGGGAGGTAACTGCAATTGTTGTTGTTGGTACTGAGGTTGGAATTGTTGTTGATAGGGGTTCGGTTGGTGATGGTTTTGATAAATAGGTTGTTGTTGAGGGCCTCTCCAATATGGGTTCCATTTCCCATGGTAATTTTGTTGTTGGGGCATAGTTAACCATGCATTAGGATCTTGATAAGGAGGTGACATCTGATTCAGAGAAGGGGCATTCATCTATCCATATTGAATTTGATTGTTCATATTATTCCAATAATTAAGTGCTGCAAGAGAGAATTGAGAGTTTGTACCTTAACCTCGTGGATGACATTGTCTTCTCTGCGTAATTATATAGGCAACCTATGGTTCCTCATTAGTCACCTTCATTGATTATTTTACACCTAGTAAGGAGGGACATTTGTCAGTGGGATGATCCAATTCAAAAATAAGACATACATGAACACTGTTCAGTGGGCACTCCCTTTTTGGATGTTTGTCTCTACACTTCGGAGAGAAAATGGACAATGCCTTTTCTGCTTCTACTTGTTTCTGTTTAATATGCAAAGTATCAATTTGTGAAGAAAAAGAGTTAATCATCTTCGTTTTGAAATCTTCTAACAGATTACCTATTTCTTCTCTTGTTGCCCCTCCATTGGTTGATTTCTATACCCTTGAAAAAGTGGTATCCTTGGTAGCTTACTTATTCCTTATAGATCCTCGAGAGAATCTCTTACAAAGATTTACAATGTCATCATAGGATTCCTTAGATATATCTCCCTTGCCTAGCATATTCAGCATATCTAAACAATCATCTCTAACTCCTTTTAGAAAAATAGCTTTCATAATATCCTTACTCACATCTGCATGTCCAGACCTTTGTAGATTATACCAGAGTAGCTCCACAAAATCTTCAAGGGTCTCGTCCTCCTTATGAGACATTTTAAACAATTCCTCTTTTTGTTCCCTTGTTCAACAGTAGTATTGATACTTGTTCAGGAAAAGATGCCTCATTTTTCCCCATGTTGAAATATTCTCTCCTCCAAGGCTCATGAACCATCTTAACGCATTACCCTTCAATGTAGCTGGAAACAATTTAAGATTCTACGCAGTGGTAGTGTAGTCATAGCTTCTACACAGAATATCAAATTCAAACATAAACTCATCTGGATCCTCTGTAGATAATCCATGAAAATTTGGCAGAGTTGAGAGAGGTATGTTTTTCATAGGATCCATCCCTCGAGTGGGAATATCAGACATAGGAAAGACCAGGCTAGAGATTGTATTTTCATCATTTTCCTGATCTTCATTGTTTCGTGGATTCTCACGGTGGAACTCTTCTTCATTGTCCCCTTGATTTTCTATATGTGCTCTTTCTCTCCACTCAATATGGATAGCGTCCCACTCTTCTTTAGTGACTAACTATCCGTTGATCTGATAAACCGCTTCTTCTGGATTTTCCCTGTTCCGAACTACACTTCCTTGATCTTCAATATTCTCCAGTGTTTCTTGTTGATTTGTTGGTGAAAAATCTTCATCTTCAACCCTTGATAAAAATGATGTCTCAAAATGGGGTAATTCTGATGACTGAGGAATATGTCTTCTTGGAGTATTTGAAGGGTGAAAGATAGATCCTGAAGAAGAATCTGCTCTAGCTATAATCTCATCAACAAAGGTTGGCCTTCCCAATGCAGGGTTCCTTCCTCCACGTCCTATGGTACCTGTAGAGTTAGTATTTTTGGGGATACGTCCTCTTATTCTTCGATTCATGCAGACTAATCATTACTAAGAAAAGAAAACTAATGTGCTTACAAGAATCTCTAATTATTTTCCCCAACAACGGCGCCAAAATGTTGGGCACTTTAATTGTCTAAATAAATAGATAATTAAGGTGTTCAATATAAATTGTCAAACCCAGGGAAGTTTTTTTATTGCAAGATAATTGTGCACAGTTTATGCTATATTGATGAAATCAAACACTAATCAAGTTGCAGTATTGAAAGAAACATATTTTTGAAAACTGAAGACTAACACAAGTTGTTGACACAGCTAGAGTTCTAATCTATTGTTGCAGAATGGGAATCACACTTGCACAATTGAAATATAAATTGATGAGTGTATAAGAATCCTGGATTATCTGTTTTATTCTAATTTTTTGTTTTATTCTTGCATAAGGGAATCCTGTGCTTATTGTCGAAGGGAAATCTACTTTAATTGCAGGAAGGAAACTCACACTTCTAATTACTTTTACTTGAAAGCAGATTTTTACCTAGTGCAGAAATACAATTCTCCAGCAGTATACAACACTTCACTTCTAATTCTCATGAGACACACTGATGCGCATTTGATAGGAATGGACTGAACTGTAACAACAATTGTACTCTAAGAATGCTAAACAAATAAATCATTCAAATCAAAGTAGTTAATCTAAAACATCAAAACATCAAAACAAAGGGGAGTCTATGAGGAAGGTGGTCCCTTTCCTTCTCATTGAATCCACTTGAAAATAAGCTACAATAGGTTAAATAAACTCAATGCACTTCTTTATTAAAATCGCCAAAAATGTTCAATTACAAGTTGCTTCACTTTACTTCACAATTCCACAGACAATCTTCGGTATCAATGATTACAAAAGCTCTGTTATTTAAAGATAGAGTCATTCAGTTTAAAATGGACTTAGAACAACCTTGAGAATCCCAGATTCTCAAGATGTTTGTAAGATACAATAGATCTGCCATATTCACGAAATCATGAAAAAGAATCAGCGTGAGCCAAGACGTATAACAGCAGAGGACCAATCTTCAGGATTCGTCTTTTAGGATCGGTGGCCATCTGTTGCAGTGAGTGTAACAAATTTTAGGATTGGTGTGCATATGTTGCAGTTGGTGTAACAGCTTCCAGGATTTTTGGTCGTCTGTTGCGGCAAGTGTGACAACTTCCAGGAAAGGTGCACAGTTGTTGTAGGCATGTAACAACATGCAGGACTAGCGCACCGCTGTAACAATTGGTGTAACAACAACGATATTTCTTCAAGTCTTGGTTGTATTACACATTTTGATCATTAGTTGCACATTTATGGGTAAAATATGAGAAATATTACCAATCAAACGTGTTAATTAAATAATAATATCAAAGAAAGATCAATGATTCATACCTTGGGAAAAAGGATCTTAGCAAGCATTAAAGTAGGCATTTAGCATAGAAATGATAAGGTTGAAAGGGCAAAAGATATAGTGAAAAAGGGACATTTCTGGGTCCTAACAATCATTAAACCCTAAGCTATCAGATCTGAAATCCTTACTATCATTTCGAGAATCTACCATCATCGAAAATCATTTGTCATTATCAAATCTGCCCAGCAAACCATATGGTGTTCTTTGTTTTGAATGAGCATTATAGTTTCTAGTCTGCAAATTGTTCATTTCAAAGGTTTCCATTCAAACCACTAGTCTACCTCACTCAATTTTCCTCCATCTGACTTCCATTTCGCCCTACATCAGTGTTGATCTTCCACTCTAGCTCGATTTTGTTGTTTTTAGGTATTAATGTTTGTTGCAGATGGCCAGTGGAGGAAATTTGCACAGGAAGGAGATGAATGATGTCTTATATCTGGAATCTCATCCCGAGATTTGCCATATGTTTAAAGAAGCGGGTTGTTACAGGTATTGTGAGAAATTGCAAGGGTATCACCAAGGTGTTGCTAAAGCCTTTTCTCAAAGCTTTGATAGAGAAAAAGTTATCTTGGGACCAATGGTAATGCAAATTGATGAGACCAGTGTTGTGGCAGCAAGATAGATGCCTAGGCAAGGTGAGAGATGGTTTAAAACAACTGTCACTAAGGATATTGAATTCAGGTCTTACCTTAAGCCTGATTTTCAAATCATTATTTGGCAGAAGGATGTTCCCAGGTCTTACCTAGAGGAGTAATGGAATCATTTGCTTAAGGAAATTCAAGTGTACATCATTTGTGAGGGTAGATATGGTAGAGTCATGCTATATCACTTCAAATTGATGAATCATTTTACAGGAAAGTGTCCTCTCAATCTACCCCATTACCTTCACATGAGCTTGACTAAGATGTCACACCAAGTTCAAGATAAGCCTGATAAGGTGCACGGTAGGATTTTCCATCAGGCCTCATAAATCTTATAGTGATGGAGGAACCCCAGAGAAGAGAGAAGACATGGGATTATCTCCTATTCTGGGGAGAATTCGGGCAAGAGATCCATCCCAAGGAAAATAATACACCTACAAAGAATCCCTCTACACCCATGAATAGTAAGAGGAAGAGAAGGGCTATGTCACCAGTTCAGATAGAACAACCAACCCCTTCACCTAGGTCTAAGAAGGAAAAAAAGAAACTTGAGTTTGATCGGGGACTAGAGGGAAAGAGCAGTGTTGTTGAGAAAAATGTCTTAAATTTTCCATACTCAGATTATAAATCTAAAACACCCATGGAGGAGAGAGAGGAAACTGAAGTTGAAGCTCCAGCCTTGGAGGTACCTGAGACATCAACCAAAAAAAAGATCATTAAAGCATCCAAAATTCAGAAACTGAAAGAGGAAGTAACCGATCTTAAGCTATTAGAAAGAGTCATCAAATCTCAGAATTAGACTATGAAAAGGACATTTGATGAGGTAAGAGACTCATTTTAAAGGTTAGCTAAAATGCATGTAAAGGAGCAGAAGAAGAATAAGAAATTTCTCAAGGAGAATCATAAGCTGCATAAAATGGTTAGATGTTTAAGGATAAATCTAATGCTTAAAGATCCTAAACCAAAAACACATCCTGATCTAGAATCTCTAGCAGAGGTTGTTGTGAACCTCAACAAAGATCCTAAAGGGTAGACAGATCGACGAAATTCCATTTTTTGCAATTTTTAAAACGACTTCAAAGACCTGCAGTTTCGACAGGTTAACCAAATTTGAAAAAGTGTTGTTAGTTGTCGAATCCTGGGATTTTCGGTAGCTTATTCTACTTTGTTTTAGTCATGTCAGCTACCGAAAGCGCAAACACAAGAAAAACGTTATTCTTTTTGCCTAGATCAAATATTTTTGTTGCCAAATAACTCGAGGAATGTTTCAAATGAATTATAACTTTAAAATGGATAAAGCTCATCCTCTTTTTCAGGGTTTAGTGGCAAATACAAAGGATAAAAGGTTCCAAATTTATCCTATTTTTGGTTGAATATTTTCCCAAGTGCTAGAAAAGGATCTCGAGTTTCCTTGTCATCACCCAGAAGACTATTGAAGATGTCGAAGATTGTTGAGGACTACCAGATTAGAATAAGGGCTTGACCCCTTAAGATAGGACTTGATCCTACTTTTGTGAAACTGTTTTGATTATGTACTATTTTTAGCATTTCATATCCTCTCTGATAAGATCTTAGATTTTGATGTAAAGGCTATAAATCCTATGCTTTCAAACGATCATGGGGTTATACTGACAGAGAAGGATGGCATGGAAATGTCCCCATCCACTATAAAAATGTTTCAAAGACTGTAAGTGATTGTTATGGATGAATACAAAAGCATTATATTTCCAGATTCTTGCGTCATGTTTAAGTTGTGAAGTTTTTCCCTGATGTCACTTGTTAGTTTCCTGTTTCACATGATTTTTCTTTCTGTATTGTTTATGAGAAGATAATGTGCAGGATTTGTTCTTAACACCCTGTGCTAGCTCAAAACAATATTTATGTTTTCTTCCAAGTTTGAAATGTAGAATTCGGATAAGATATGCTCTGCATTTGAAATGAACTTCGGTCTATTCTTCTTTTCCCATTTTATAAGCTCAAAGGATCCACTGACATGATTACTCTACTTGGTTACATTTTATCTCAGTTATTAATTCATCTATCATCTTAACCTCTTGACTCCATTTTTTCCCAATGGCGCTTTTCTGTTGTCTCAACCAAAAAACTCTAAACACAAACCTCGTACCCTTATAACTAGCCTAACATCCTATACAAACAAAGATAAATATGATAGAGAGATCCCTCTTTGAGTCTTGGATGGATAGGTCCTAGACTCTAAGTGGTTTTGTGGTTACCCCTGTCGATTTCCTCCTTGGCCTGGGAAATTACAGGGTGATAACAGGCCCCATTCACAGGTCATTGTTGTTGGTGTCTAGTCCTTGTACAATTTATGTTCCTTGTTCCTTGTTATTTGTTCCTCGTTTCTCATTCCTTGTCCCTTGTTCCTCGTTCCTTGACCATGGTGTAGTCCCCAAGATCCATTATTTTTGTACAAAACATACTAATGGCATAAAATGTCCGACACAAAGACCAAATTAATATCCTCTACATAAGTCTTTTGTCTTTTTTCAAGGACTATGTAACGAATCTCAATTCTAAGAAGATTCAAATAGGACCTAAGAACCTTAAGTTCTTTCCTTAACCATGGGTGACATAACACTATCATTCAATAGTCAAATTGTTACATTTCATTGTCAAGCATCATGTGTATTGATCCCTTGAGCCACCACAAAGGAAACATATAAAGAATATGTGTCTTATGAACAAGATATGGTACTATCCATTTTGAGGTTTGACATAGAGATTTCTCTTATAGACTACACTACATTGCACCATAATATAAGCCCTACACTCCTTGCAAACCGTGTAACACCATTCAAATTAGACACAAAATTATTGCGACAAATTAGCCATACTATCGAAATGACAAACACGTTCATCGAAACTTCATTGATGCATGCAATACTGTGACAACAATATTGATGAAATCTTATACGATCATGATGGTATAAAAATGAAAGAGCTTCTCTTCATTTCAAGAATAATTTATCCTCTACTGAACAAGGCCAACCACATGAAGGTGGAAGCTCATATGGCCCCTCCCCTCCCCCTAACATCACTCTCAATTGATCCCCAAAACCCAATCTATAAAATAGAAAATAATTGAAAGCAATGTCCTATTAAGATTCATGCATATAAACTACAAAAACAAAAATTAATGAAGGTACATGAAATTATGTGTTTCTAAATGATATTTTTAGTCTACCACGTACTTTAGTATATTGGCAACTATTTTCAGGTTCCAAATAATAATTAAACAACATGTAACATAGGATATAAAAACTTTGCATAAAAATTAAAAACATGTAATTAACCCATGACATTATAAGTGAATTATTTTAAGAGAATAATTCATACAAATTAAAATATTATATAGTCACATACCTAATCCAACCTCAACATTTGTGTAATCATCCTTATTATGTATCTTGATCTTCTTCATCGAACTCGGCATCTGTATCATCATCCAGTTCTGAAACGATGTTGAAAGGATTGATGATATCATCATTGTCATCAATGTCATTTTCGAGCATATTTTCATTAACATTATCATCAAGAATTGCAATATTGTCTCCTACGCCCGGATCATGATATTCTTCATCTTCTACATTTGTCGACCCTCCATGATCTTCCAGCTCTGTCTGGTCTGTCAAATCATCTTCTTGATCTTCAATATCATCTTCTTCCTGTAAATGAGTATACTTAATTGGCCTTCCTCTTGGATCATATATAACAACAAATGACCAATCCCTTTCACCTGGAACATTTGAGTAAAATACATGTTCACATTGGCTTGGAAAAACATAGCGATCATGTCCTCTTTCAAAAACCATTGTTTTAATCATTGGAAATCTATTGGAATGTTTAATAACAGTTCTTTCCTCATCGCATTCACGAATTCATAACCTATACCATTTGACATCGAGAAGAACTAATTTGAAGGAATTAAAGTCACACTCAAGTATATCATTTAAATACCCATAGTATCTATTTTGATATTCTCGGGGATGTCTGTCACTTCTAAAGGAAACATTAGTAATCTGGAATACTGCAGTTATCCCACTATCACAATTTTTCCTAGTTTCATCCAATTGTTTGATGAGAAATTTATGACCATTGCACCACATAGCCTTGTGGTGTTTCAACTACAATATGTCGGATATGTAAAATATGCATTGTCAATTAATAAATTAACATAAATTTATATAACTTTGAAATTATCTGAAAAATACAGTACACATGTAGTCACATTAATATAATATAAAATAACTGAATAAAATTGGTGAATTTGCTTACCTGTCCATCTTTCAAACCATATGCTAAATCAATTCCCCTTTGTGTAACATTGGCATCTTCATTACAATGAGCTTCTCTAACCAATTCAGACAATCGTTGCCATGATAACCTACCTCCATTATGTTGTTTACATGTTTCAATCCATACATTCATCCAGTCAAGATTATTTGCAATGTATAAATGTAGTGCATCCCACTCTTGAGAAACTGAATAAAAAAAAACATAATTCACCAATATTAAATATTAGTTATAACGTCCAATATGCAGGTAATTACAAATATTTATAATTTATGAAATAAATTATATTAATATATTAATGATTATGATCATATACACAAAAAATGAAAATTTATATGTATTATTATTATAAATTTTCACAATTATTAACATATTACCTCTCATTTTTTTATTCTACCTTGCCCCAACAAATGCTCCTGATCTTCAATTTTTTTTATGGAGTTCACATCCCAAATGTGATCCATTGCATGCAAAGTTGGCACTGCTAATTTAGGAAGATGTTGACTAATATACACCATGGATTGATATACCATATACCCCTCCACCATAGAACCCCCAGGACGTGCTCTTTGTCTAACCAATGCCTTCAATGATTTCAAGTGCCTCTCCACCATCCACATTGACCTTGTGTGAATGGGTCTACAAATTTCAATCTCCTCAACTTGGTGTATGAGGTAGTGTTCTTGTGCATTGAAAAATGTTGGAGGTATATACTTTTTCATTTCACACATTAGACGAGGAATTTTTCTCT
>JZKD02S0448896.1:279340-291163 GCA_000966675.3 Picea glauca
TGTAATATATATAAGTAAATAAATAAACAAAAGATATTATGCAAAAATTGAAACAAATGAAAATGTTACATTCAAAAAATTAATATAAACAAATACCTGGAACAATCATTGTCAATATTATATGCTCCCTCTTTATTGACATCTAAGGAGGAATGTTATTATTGATAACAAAAATAGGCCACACTAAGTAAATAGACCTAAGCTCTCTGAATGGATTAACACCATCAACTGCCAATGAAAGCCTAACATTACGAGGTTCATATTTGAAATCTTCCCATTTTTCCTCAATTTCCCTAAATGCAGAACCATCGGCAGGCATTTGAAGAACACCATATCCACTTTTTTTACGTGCATGGTAATCCATAAATTGTGTTATGCTTTCACACCTGAACAATACTTGCAAATGTGGAATTATGGGAATATGATGAAGAACCTATCGAGGAACCCTTTTTGTTACTTGATCGGTTCGATATCTATTGATAAGACATTGCAAACATTCTGTTTTCAAAGCATGTTTTCCATAATATATAATATGGTCATTAGGACATGCATCTATATTTTGATAATCCATTCCAATGTCTTTCATAATGGCATGCAAACCTCAATATGTGAGAGGTAAAATATTTGACGATGGTAACAAAAATTCACCTAACAATCTACAACATAACAAATAACTAGTTAATGTAAGAATATTAATTGTAAAAATTGCATTCTTATTTTACACATTAATTAACACTAAAANCAAATAGAAAAAAATCAACATTTATGTATAATATGAGATGAAACATATTACATACCTTAGGATCTATGTCATACAAGTGTTCGACAAATTATTCATAACCTTTAAATTCACTAGCATCAATGTAGCGGAGAGAATATTTGCTCTTGATCCTTCATAAAGTCATTTATTTGCCTTTTCTAATAGAGGTTCATCATAAATACCAGCATTGTCCCCATCCTCATCCGAATGCAAAAACAAATCTTGGATCATTTGATTTTTCTCGTCATCTTCTTCCATGGGATCATTAACTTGATTTTTCCCATCATCTTCTTCCATGAGATCCTCATTTGCTTGGTCATGATGTTCCTCGGCTTGTACAACATCATTTCTACTAATACTTGGTGCAATATTCTGCAGAAAGTTAGTGGGAAAATCTAACTTTATAATTACAAAAAATCATGAAAAATCAGTGTATACTATAACAAACATTCAAACAATATATATACATATATATAATTTTATATAAAATTGACAAAATAAAAACAGATAATGAATATATAGCTAATTACCATGGGATGATATTCATTCGATCTGCCATCAATGTGCCCATATTTCCTACAATGTTTTGTAGTTGTTTCTATTAAAATTATTACGGAACATATGAGGAAACATCTTTTGCAAGGGAAATAACATCTACCATCACCCTTTTCACCCGCTTTACGTTTTTCCCCACCTCTAACTATATTCTGCAACATTCTTCTGCACAACTTCTGCACAAAAATACCCTTTCAAAACCGTCGTTGTTATAGCAAGATTGTCGCAACATCTTTAAATCATCAAATATCTATAGGTCAATTTAGGTCACGGTCGTCGCAATTGCGATGACCGTGACCTAAATATAACAAATAAATATTGTTATATTCAGGTCACTTTGTCGAAGATGGGAACGGTTATAATGGTCAATTCGTCGCTCTTGCAACGAACGTTGACTATATCAATTTAAACTTTGTTAAAATGTATAACGGTCAATATGTATAGTATCAAAAAGTGTAATGGTCAATATGTATAGTATCAAAAAATGTAACGGTCAATTGTGAGCGTCGCTCTTGTGACGAACACACAAGTTTGTCAAAATTGAGACAATAGTCCACCATCTTGATTATCGTCGCAAAACAGAAAAAAGTTTGGTTATGTCGATAGAGAGACGAATACAAGGTGGATTGAGATCAAAATTGAAAAATTGAACTTTTTCTCTTGAATTTTGCAACGAAAGAGTATTTTCGTCACAAGTAGTCGTCGCAATTTTTTCAATATGTAGTAGTGGTTGAACCACTAACCAAAGTGGTCGATTTGATTTTGTCATCAGTCAATTCCACTCCTCCCTTGAAGAGTGCAACCCAAGTGGTTGATCTAGTTCCACCATCGATCGATCCCACTCCTCCCTTGAAGAGTTCAAACCAAGTGGTCGATCCTGTTCCTCCATCAATCGATCCCACTCCTCCCTTGAAGAGTGCAACCAAGGTGGTTGACCCAGTTTCATCATTGGTAGATCCCACTCCTCATTCAAAGAGTGAGGATGTCGCTCAGGTATCCATCATTAATACTCATTTACCCAGACAAGGGGGCACTCCTCCCTTCTCGATGGAACCCCTTTCAAGCAATTAGATTATTTCTATTAATTGGAATCATTTGGCAAAACCCCATCTTCCTTATTACGTGCCTTTCCAAATCACCATGCAAGTTTGTGATAGGAATATTCCTAACACTGTAATAGAAGAAGGTTCTTTTGTTAGCATCTTATCTACGAATGATTGGCAAGATTTTGGTTCCCCGCAGCGTGCGCCCATGACTCAGAATTGGTTGACCTTTGAAAGAAGAGTTAGTCAACCTTTGGGGATCCTTCCTCAGATTTTGGTTACTTTGGGAGGAAAAATAGTCTACGTCGATGTGATGGTATTTCATGACCCCTTGGACTTTAACCTACTCCTCAGGTGAGACTATGTCTACGTTATGAGATATTTTGTGTCCACTCTCTTTCGAGTGATATGTTTCCCTCACAACGAAAACATAGTAATGATAGACCAGATTTCATTCATTGACCCTCATCTTATGGTCAACCATCCACCTTCCCTGAATGGTCCATACATGCCAGCGATTTTCACCCCACCGTAGGTCAAATATGTAATGACTTTCCCCATCTGTTCAACCCCGCACGAGAGGTAATTTCTCCCTTCTATTGACTTATATCCGGTAGTTGACATGGTCATATCTTCGATAAGGCTATTATATCCAGATCTCCCTACCCTTATCGAGGTCATCGAGATGTTTTCCTTCCAGATTGTTTTTGTTCCATCTAGCGAAGATCTCTTGGAAGTCATGATTGACGTTTGTCCCTTGACATGTATTCCTTTGAGAGCAATGTCCTCTTGGAAGCCATGATCAAGAAGAGGTTACAAGCATAGTTTTTTTTTATCTCTGGAAATCTCATTAAAAAATGAAACATAAATCTGGGGATTGAACACAGAACCTTGATCATAGTTTTACTTCTCTATGGAAAGATCGTTAAAAAATGAAACATAGGTCTTGAGCATAGTTATTTTCAAGTGTCAATCTCGTTAAAAAATGAAACAATCACCTCTCTCATTGAGTTGAGTATTTCTCTAGATCTCGTATATGTTGAGTCAAGTATTTTGCTATATCTCGTAGATGTTGAGTCAAGTATTTTGTTATATCTCATCGAAAAACATTCAATTCATCCACCCTTATCTTTTTTCTCCATCTAATACATAAATTGATGACAACCTCAAATTCGACGAATGAAATGAAGCTTGGGGGTGCATGTCTCCAACCTTTGATTATCATTCTAGAATTAAGCCGCTATCTTTTCAAGCTGGGGGCAGAGTACCAACCATCCATGGGTATCCCTACATTTTGAAATTACGTTGGGAATTTACAAGCATAAGTTTAATTTTTTTTCAGGCTTGTGTAAAAATGAAACCAATACCAAGCTTAGTATTTTTTCTTTCTCGTTCTCGTGAATACATGAGAATGTAACCGAGTATAATTTTATCAATTTTTCGGACTCGTAAAGGTTATACCGAAAAGGAACCCATGGAGCCACCTTTAATCTCTTTTCAAACTCTCTAAACAGTAAAATAGCGTCGAGTGATCTTGCTTCCTTTCACACTCATTAAAAGGTTCGAAAGGGCATCTTCCGAGTAATAGTTTATCTCTTTTTTGAACCTCAAAGACTAAAATTACGAAAAATGACAACCCTGGAGTTACCTTTAATCTCTTTTCAGACTCTCTAAACATGCAAAACCACCAAGTTTTCCTTCTCTCGACTCGCTAAACTACACATTGAAGGACCCATATTGGAACGAACCCTTACTTCTTCTAGTTCATTAAACAAAGGAAGAGGAAGTTACTGAAGGTGATTTATACCAAGCATTTGTTATCCTCCTAAAGCTCATTAAAAAATAAAGGGGTACTCATCTATCTGGGTGGGGGGGAAATTGAAGGAAGTGGGTCAATTTTTTGAGAATCCTTTATGGCAGCTTTTGTCGCCCTTGAACATGGCACATGTTTGTGTCTTGTATTATAGTTGGGTAATACACTTGTCTCTGATTCATACCATTTCCATGTGTCACCATACTTTTTCTTCCATTCAAAGAGTGCTCTTATTGTCGTCACATTAAATTCTTGGTACTCGTCGAGTCAATGCTACCAAGTCAGTTGTCGTGCCTCATCGTTTTCAAGGGAATTTTCACTTCAAACCATCCATCTACAGTATTTTCAGTTTCCATTTCCTGTGTCAGCCCATACTCATTTGATTCACCATCTTACATCACTTTTTTATTCCAGTTTCATGTCGATGATGGGGGATACATCAAGGCCCTCCTTCAATGAGTATTTTCGTGTCGACTTCAAAACATCATCTGGGAATTAAACTTATAAACCAATTAGTACCTTGGGACCTACATGCCTCAATGGTAGGCCTCCTTGCCTCCGATGATAGGTTTACAGCATTGACCTATGATCAGATGATTCCATGAATGTTCAAACTCATCTCATTTATTCACATTCCCTGGAATGTACTAGGGTACCATGAGAGTCATTAACATCATTGGTGATTTCCCTCACACGTGTTAACGATTTACCTCAATGGTCGATAATCAAGTGGTTTCTACCATGTTCGACATCAAGACATATATTCACATGGATAGATTCGTACCACATCAAGATTGGGATGAGGACCCTGGGTTGAGTGTTCACTCTGTTAATTTCTTTTCCCAGGATGTGAAGGAGATAATTTGAGCATGTTGATAATTATATTGTCACATAGATCCACATTGTATTGGTATGTGGCTATGTTTATCACATCGTAGCTCCACTATGTATTTTTTGTGGCTACGATTAGTTCATGTCATGGAGGTATGGATCTGCTTTGTATCTTTGTTGGCCATATCCTTAGTCAATATTTTTCGTGGATCCATAGTGTATTGGTCGATGACCATGCTTTGAGTCATCTCATATTCCGAGCAAAGGTATGCCTGCCTCGGAAATGGAACATATATTAATAATGTTTGATGGTAATTTTCAGCTTCTTCCAGGTTTTCCAACTCCACGCCCTTGAATTGAATAATTGTAAAGTGTTTTGACCATTAGTTTCTCTTATGACCTCACACTTTAGGGGGCATATTTTTACACATCAAATTTCCACACCTAGCTACCTCTCCCTAAGTGTCGCAAGTGTTGTAAAAGTTTCACATGCACCTTGATAAATGTCGCATACACCTTGACACCATGAAATAACATATGTCATAATCCCTAGTCAATGTGGAGGAGAAATAATATTCATGAAAAGGAAATTAATTTAGTGTGAGAATCCACCTCACATTTGGTTTCCTAATTTTTAGGGGAGGTTGAGGATCTCATGGATGGTTGTGTTATCACTCTAGGAAACTCTCCTAGGCTGTAAGTCAGAGATGCCTGGTAACTTAATCTTTTTGGAAACTATTTTCTCAATAATAGGTGTGGGTTTGGATCAAGATGAATATCTTAACCTATGGATTGTATTCTCAAGACAGTCTTAACTATATTCATGCAACACAAGGCCTTCAAGAGCTATTGTCAGATAGGTTTGTATAACATACATAAACCATATATATGATGGGTCAAAAAACTAGCCAAAGATGCTTATGATTCTTTCTTAACAATCAAAAGTAAGATGACAGATACCATAGGATCATTAAACAGAGACAAAAGAACTAATTCCACTCATAAACATAGACAAAGATGAAAGAAGGTCTGACAGTAACAAATGAAAGAAGCTTGCAGGTTGATATATTAAAGAAAGTGTCTTTCATACAAAACATTAGAATATAGAACTCAAAATTGAACCCATAGTTCATCTTCTATCTTTATCTTTATAGCTTTACAATGCAGTTTTGAGATCCTAAAAGCATGGATCAGATATGCTAAAGATAGAAATCCAAAATTCAGTTTGCAAAATATAAGGGATGGTCCTAAAAATGAGGTCAAATCCACATTCCATGGTCTTCAAATCTTGTAGAGTCCATGTGCAGTGCAGAATAACCTTCCAAGGTTGATTGATGACTCTTCCAAGAGATAAAATTCGAATTTGTTGAGGTGTGCAAAAACCCTGATTTTCTGCCTTTGAAAAAGGTACCAAAAATGATTGAAACACCTCTTATTTCCCTTATCCATCAAAAATAGCTATTGTATCTGACTTGATAATTTGACAAATGTCCATTCGAAGAGATTTCAAACCATTCCAACTCAAAAAATCTCGATCTGGACAAACATTTGATCATCTTGGCAGTGACAAGCTTTCAGTGGTTAACACTGGAAAAACTAGGTGCTTTAACTACCGAAAGCTTTTCTTTCGGTGGTTAATGAAGGTGAAATTCAGGGCTAGTTAACCACCAAAAGTGCAGGTTTTCCAGAAATAAACTGCCTTGGGAAAAATCAATTTTCCCAGCCGTGGAAAGGTCGTTTCACACGCTCAAATAGTTGATTGACAACTAGACATCCTAAGATTTCCAACGGTACTTTCAGATATGAATTTGGAGCTCAAGAAGGTAGTCAAAAGTTCCCTACAATATTAGGCATCATTCTTCAAAAAATTGCTAGTGCGTTTGATCGCTAACATCTGGCTCCAACTGGGATGTGGACCTCCCTGCGAGGTCTTCAAGAACTTGGCAGACCTTGTGCCTTTAGTATTGGGCATGGAGTCATTCAGCTTAATGTATCATCTGCCTATTCTCCAAATTGTTTTGTTATCTTTCACAATCATCTTTATCTATAACATGTTTGCTTCAAACTCCCCTGGAAATGTTGTTTTCGCATCGACATGGCATCTGTTGTGACAATATCTTCATTGAGAAGAGAGGTATTGGAAATAGGTAGGATGGTTAGATCTGTAACCATGGTTTGGAAATTCGAGAATAACTCCAACCTTGAAATGAGAGCATTGCAGGCAGCTTGAGGTGTTTGACTTTTCATTTTCCAGTAGCTCCAGATACAAAACATTTGTCATAACAATATATCATCTAAAAAAAATCCTTTGAAACATCCTCTAGACATAAATGCACCAAGAAAAGAAAGAAAACCCTAGTGTGTTTGAATCAAACACTTCGCCCTGCTCGGTTTCTTTAAAGAGCATCATTGTACCTTGTGAACCCATATCCATACAGGACTAATGAAATTTCCTCTGTGCTATCTAAACAAGGCGAAGTCCAACATGAATCAAATACAACAATCATTGACCCAAGAGATGCAACTCTCACCCCAAGTCACCACAACATGATCTTCCATACTCCATACCTGCACGAGATCATATTCACCTCTAGGATCTTGTAACTTCTCCCTCAGTGATATTGAATATACATTTTCAGAGTTCAGGCCAATCAAAAGGTCGTGGCCTACTACTGCTATAAATATTTCCAAGGACATATGCAGACTCAAGAAACTTTGCTTCCTGAAAAATAGAAAAACACTCAACAAGATTTTAACATTAATAAAAAAGGGGTTTCTAAGAACAAGCCCTCTAATCTGGAAGTCTTTGTTTTTTAACGTCTTCAGCTCCTGATGTTATGAGATCACTGCAATCTGAAGAAATTCTTTCTCCTCATGGCGCCCTTTTCATATGATCCCATACTTGATTTGTGGCTCTGCACTCCTCCTCGTCTATCAACTCTAAATCACTTGTTTAACAAACCATACTAGCAGATAATAAATTCTAAATCCTGGATACCCGTTCGTCTCTCTAATCGGTGCTTGCATGACTTTAACCTAGAGATGGAGTGCTCTGTTATTTCCATATAATCCTGGATTTTTTGGAATTCAAAATAGTAAAAGTTTTTTGAGCATACTAATCTGCATTTTCTCTACAAGATTGATACCTATAAAATAATAATCTGTGAATGCAATCTCTACTTGCCCATATCACACGCCAAATAAAAGGTTTGTTGGGCGATCTGCAAATTTAAAAAAAAAATGACACCTGTGTTTTCTTTCCCTCTATAATTGTGTTGGCATATAAATAGCCGGTGAGACAGAGGATCTCCGTTCGCCATTGGCCTTAGCTGTTGAAAATACGTCATAGAAGGAGCCTCAGATGAAGGCAGAGTTTGTTGTTGCCCTGGACATGGATCTTCATTGGACAGTTGCATTTCTCCATTGCACAGTTGCATGCACATTCTCTGCTTGCAAATTGGGTGTTTCTGGCAACTTCCTATTTGCATTCATATATCGAATCCCCCATGCATCGGATGCTTTAAATCTTCCTTTATTTTATTTTTTTCGCTTAACCAACACCATTTTCATGGTAGTCCCGTATGAAAATGTTTTTTATGATTTCAGTTTCTATATCACTCTACGACCAGGCTCTGGGACCAAGGAGAAAAGGCATTCTCTCTATGAAAATCCTATGACAATAGATTTCAGACGAGTCACTCCTCTGACTTTTGTCTCGTAGGCAGATAAGTTATCTTCTCAGTTTGTTTAAATGGATTTAAATGATAATAAACCAAAATATTTTGTTGACATTGTGGTGCAAGAATTTTCTTATGACCCATTAGACTGTCATCGACAGAAGATCATGTTTTGTACAAGCGTAGAACATTGGAAATGATTTGGTACACCAAACAGGATGCCATTAATCCATACACCCGCTAGCCCTTCTACATATTCAATGTCATCCCGTAGACAGAGCTGAAGCAACAGATGTATGAATACATTCTCAACAACAACATAACCCTAAGTTTAGGGCTTGAGGTCATTGCCAACTACACTAAAATATTGAACATACAAAGATGAAACATCTGTTGGATGAATTGGTTTTCGTTGTAAAACAATGTTTGTGCCTTTTGAAGAAGAAGAAAAGGCACAAATAGAAACAAAAATAGAAAGCCCGATGACGAGGAATTAGAGAATTGGAAAGCCTGTGGTATGGTTGACAACTGCATCAATTAACTTCTTAGAAACAAGGGGTTTCCCATCTATTATTTGGTTGAAATATCTCTCTCTGTATTATCTGAATGGGAGTAACAGTATACATTTCCCGTCTCCAGGAGCCGCATGATGCAGTTACATCTAGCAACCACAAAGATGATGCCATGATCTCTAGCTCTAATAGAAGTACCGGAAGCCATGAAGATGACAATGGAGAGGATGGTCCATATCCAGCCATTAAAAGTGAAAAGGGAGTCTCTTTTCCTAATGCGTGTGCAACTGCTATGGAATTCATTGATAATTAATGCTTGAATTGTAGTTTGATCTACTTATTTAAGAAAACCAAAAGTAATCTGCCTGCTCAAAGAAATAGCTTATTCTTCTTATCTACTCCTACTCTAACCATTGTACTACTTCCAGATCAGGTAAAATCATGCTTCCAATGAAGCCATACAAGTATCTAAATAACTGGTAAAACTTCTAATCTGGAAATGATGAATGTAAGAAACCAAAGAATATTGATATACAATTCGAAAGTGAAGCATAACCAACCTTCGTTTGACAAGAGCAATTTGACATTTATGTTGCTCGAATACTCCAGATAATCAGCAAAAGGATCAATGACACTGTAAGAAAACAATTCTTCCTGTTGCTTCAGTTGAACATCAGAATATCTCTGCATACCCTCCTTCTAAGAATAGTTGCCACCTTCAACTGCATGAAAATCTAAACAGGGCTGCAAACTAACTTCATTGTTGATGATGAACTGTTTGTTGTTGTCTGCAGATCTATGTTCAAGTACGATGCATGAAAAACTATTGATTTTTGTAGATGACTTTTCAATGTTAGCTGTAGGAGTTTCAATATCTACTGCGGGAGTTTCCGAATGACTGATTTTTTCATAGTATTGTTCTTCATCGAGGACAGGTGAGTATAGCACTCCCTTGTTTTGCATAGGAAAATGAACAATCTCCTGATCTTCCTTTTTTCTTTCAGGTGCAAATACACCATGAGAAACCTCTTTAAAAATTTGAGAACAATGCTCTTTTATAACTGATCCTTCATGCAATTCAAAGGCAGCAGGTGTGACAGAGACAGCTATGAAATTCTCATAATAATAATTTGTATCCTGAATATTTTCCTTAACAACATAATTTTCATTTTGACAAACAGAAGAAAGGACTACTTCCTGTTGAACTTGCTTCTCAAATTCATCACAACAATCTTCAAAGAGACTTTCAGCTGGAAATTCATTTTTACAAAACAAATGGAAAGCATAATGAAAACTTGCCAATAAGTGAATGCTTGAAGCTGGAAGAGACCTGCACCAATCAAGGGCTATCCCCTCTAATGAATACTTTAACAATTTAATCTTAACATCTTCATGTATGATCTAGAGCTGATGAATAAACTCATGAAAATCCAACAAATGTTCAATTGGTACTTCCCATTTTTTTCCTCGAAATATGGGAAGGTTGTGTTCCCATTCATCTCTACTAGGTACTGGATGAGGGTAACCAGAAATACTTGAGAAATTGCATAATGCATACCTCTTTGCTAAGATCTGGTTCATTTATATACCAATGGAGTCGCCAACAGATCCGTCCTTCATGGAGTCGCCACTGAATTCGTCTTTCATGGAGTCACCAGATAGATGATTACAACCAATGTAATGTCTAATCCTTGTCTATCATCAAGGAGTAGATCTAATGTCGTCTCCCAGGGAAGCTGAGCTTCAATCTCCTCTCCCCAGCAATGGCGCCAATTTGTTATCACTCCAGGAAACTCTCCTAGGCTGTAAGTCAGAGATGCCTGGTAACTTAATCTTTTTGGAAACTATTTTCTCAATAATAGGTGTGGGTTTGGATCAAGATGAATATCTTAACCTCTATATTGTATTCTCAAGACAGTCTTAACTATATCCATGCAACACAAGGCCTTCAAGAGCTATTGTCAGATAGGTTTGTATAACAAATGGATAAGAAAACTAATCAGTTAACCAAAACATACATAAACCATATATATGATGGGTCAACAAACTAGCCAAAGATTATTATGATTCTTTCTTAACAATCAAAAGTAAGATGACAGTTACCATAGGATCATTAAACAGAGACAAAAGAACTAATTCCACTCATAAACATAGACAAAGATGAAATAAGGTCTGACAGTAACAAATGAAAGAAGCTTGCAGGCTGATATATTAAAGAAAGTGTCTTTCATACAAAACAGTAGAATATAGAACTCAAAATCGAACCCATAGTTCATCTTCTATATTTAACTTTATATCTTTACAATGCAGTTTTGAGATCCTAAAAGCATGGATCAGATATGCTAAAGATAGAAAGTCAAAATTCAGTTTGCAAAAGATAAGGGATGGTCCTAAAAATGAGGTCAAATCCGTATTCCATGGTCTTCAAATCTTGTAGAGTCCTTGTGCAGTGCAGAATAGCCTTCCAAGGCTTATTGATGACTCTTCCAAGAGATAATATTTGAATTTACTGAGGTGTTGATCCAGATTATTTTCGGCACAAAATGAGAGCGGAGATATAATAAAGAAATGCACAGAGATATTGCAGATATTCAATAATATAACAGAAATGTATCAGAGATGCAACCATAAA
>JZKD02S0448897.1:565-17551 GCA_000966675.3 Picea glauca
TCATTCTTATCCAATGGCTTTGATCACTTCGCGAAATCTCATTTCGCGATTTTAGAGTTCTTGATGCATTATGTTCTTGACATATCAAATCCCGATCCCTGAAACTTCGATGCCACCTGTCCTCTGCGCTATCATCACACATGATTCGACACGTATTAAAAACTGCCACGTGTCACTCTGATTCATTACTTGTATGTGTCTGAAGTGTTGAATCTATCTGACACTTGTCACTACCTGGTTGTTCCACGTGTCGCTTAGTTGACGTGGTTTGTTGACGTGGGTCGAGTCGATGTTGATCTGACGGTTCAGATTCCGTCGAGATTTCGCATATCGCGAAATCGGGGATTTCATTGTAGAGTGAACTTTGCATTATGAAATCCTGATCCCCGAATTGGCGATGAGGCCTCCTGGCTGCCACGTGTCCATACAAATGAACGGTCCAGATCCCTGCTTGATTAACGGTTGTGATCAAATCGCGAAATCGCATATCGCGATTTCGGGGTTTTCAATCTTAAGTGATTTGGATATTTCAAACTCTCGATTGTCGATTCTCCGATGGAGCTTCCAGGCTGCCACACGTTCACACGAATAAACGGTCCAGATCCCTGCTTGTTTTTAACGGCTGCGATTAAATCGCGAAATCACATATCACGATTTCGGGGTTTTCAATGTCAAGTGATTTTTGCATTATGAAGTCCCGATCCCCGAACCTTCGATGGCTTATCTCCCTTGCAACTTCTGCAGATCTGACGGCTATTGTTCTTTCGAGAAATTTGAATAAGATCCTACGGTCACTGACTCTNACTTTGAGCGACATTTGGTTCTAAAATACCATGGGGCTCTACACAGATACATCCATACTGAAATGGATTTTCTGGACATCTCATCACTCAGTGCTGCTTATCGATATGCTGTTAAAATTGAGCAGAAATTTAAGCACCAGAAAAAATGGGAGTTCGGGTCTACAAATCCGCAATAACCAAAGTATGACAAAGAGAACCCTAACAAACAGTTTCCCGAAAACCAGTCCAAGACACAGGAAAAGAAGGGTCACGGGAAGACAAAGAAGGACACTGGAAAGTGGTGCGATTTCCACAAAATCCCCTGACACAACACCAATGAATGTCTCTCAAAATAGTCATTGGTGGCTGAGATCAAAGACAAGGAGACGAACCCTGATTCAGAATCTGATTCTGAAAACACTGGTAAGGGACAGATCATTGACGCAGACCCCACTTCTATTGTCGCAACCGCATCAATTCAACCAGAAGAACCAATAGATCCTGAAGAGGGGGAGCACCTTTTCAATTCACATATGTGGGTGAAGGGGACCCCACTGCATTTTATTGTTGATAGCGGAAGCCAGGAGAACCTCATCTCAACAGAGGTCGTCAAACAATTGGGATTGTCGACAACACCACACCCACAGCCATACAACATCAGGTGGCTTCGCCAAGGACGAGATCTTCGTGTCAGCCAACAATGTTGATTGTCATATGGCATCCAACCCTTCAAGGATGAGGTATTATGTGATGTTTCCCCACTGTATGTCTGTGATGTTCTCTTGGGCCAACCATATATGTGGAAGCGCCATGCTGTTTATGAGTCTTGACCCCGTAGTGTTATTGTTACTTTGGGGGGTCATATCTACAGAATACCAGAGGTAGTTCCAACTATTGTTCCACCTAAAAAGTGCCGCAAGGTAGTATCTCATACTGCAAAATTTAGCTTCTTCACAATCTATTCAAAAGGAAAACAAAAGGACATTGCAACCACTACAGTTTCGCCCCCTGCACCATCTATCCAACAGAAGCAGGTTGACAAGGTTGCAACAAAGCACAAATATTCCTTCTGCACACCTTCCTCTCATGTATCTCAACTTGTTGAATAGCCTCAACTTCAACAGGTTCATGACAAACTTCCACAAACTAAGCAGCGCGACATCTCCAACAATATAAGCAGCTCACCCAGATGCAGATCCAGCAAATGATTTTTCCTCTCCCCTGGGAACTCAACGCAATGGAGACCATTGCTTCCTAAGGAGGGAGGATTGATCCTGGTGGATATCAATGGCCACCCACCTTTTTCGACTGGCTCAAAACAGTTTTCTGGCAATTTTGGCAATTTACTATTTTTAGCAAGTTTTAACTTCCGGGGCCATTTTGAGGGCCTAAATGAAGGTTTTTCAAGGTTGAGGTTCTCAATGATATCTAAATGAATAATTAAGCCCCCAAAATTAATATCCTCGACGATACCTTTCCAACGATCTAACATACGCCTAAAACGGAGATCGTATGCAAAAGTTACGACCCCGGGAAGTTGATGTACTAACTTACCCAAACGGGTCCCACATGACCTTTGATGCTTCATCTCCTAGGGTTAGATTTTTGGATGTCTAGGAATTTTGGAATTCTTGTTTATTGTAAAAATTCCTCTAGAGCCTCATTGTAATCATCTTCTTGTGAATGCGAGTAGCTGTCACATCTCTTCTCAGAGATAAGTTGCCACCATTCTAGCGAGTCTTTCACTCTGTATTTTTACAGTCTCTGTACATTTCTTTGATGAATAGAAATCGTGTATTACTGTATATCTGTGTTTATGGTTGAATATCTGATACATTTCTGTTATATTATTGAATATCTACAATATCTCTGTGCATTTCTTTATTATATCTCTGCTCTCATTTCGTGCCGAAAATAATCCGAATCAGTTCGCCTATGCATTGGTTATATCACGGTGGATTTAGTTTCTTGACATAGGTAGCCACATAGGTTACATGCAGGGGTTATTCTGTAGGTACCCTGGGTCAGATAAGGGTCAGACAATACACAACATTTATGGAATATTACCTCTCTGAGGGGATATGACCGACTACGTTGTTAAGCCCACGAGGGCCCTTATAACTGATTCTTATACCTCCGATATTTTTAAGGGAGTCTCAAGCCCCTCTTGGGAGAGACATACCTGATTTAGTGAGGGAGGCCCCTTTCAACCACTATATCTTGTTTGTGTGCATATTGGCCTTTTGTTTATTTTGGTGTGCTCTTTGATTTATAGTTGGCCTTAGGATTTATTTTATATCTTGAGTCTTGAGTCATCATGGAGCCAAACCCATTTCCTCACAGGGTTCACTATTTGTTGAAGTTACCATTGCATCTTGAGTCTTTGCCTTCTAAAAGGCGTAAAGTTATCAACCATGGTACACACACCTCCACCTACCAGACTTGTGGTCATACAAGTATGAGTATTGGGTTGAGTCAGAAATATACTAGGAGTCCTTCGACTCCCATACCTACCGTAGTTAATGGAACTCCTTCTATGCCTTTGACCACTACGATTGTAGTGCCGAAGGTTCTAGTCATCACTCCTATCCAACCTATGGTTTCTACTCAAACTATAATGAAAAACCCTTTTGGGTCTATTTTTGGTACACCTAGGTACAACACTGAGTCGATTCCTTCGACCTCTAACCCTTTCTCTTATGGTATGTCGAATTTCACATCGAAAATTTTATCCTCAATTCTAGAATCTAATATGAATCCTAGTATTGGACTTGGAGGCATGGCCCCTCCACATATTCCACTCTCATTTGGTGGTGATCACATTCCCTAAGTGATTCCTACGGTTGGAAGCCAACCTCCTTTTCATCTTGGGTCTAATCCTAGTCTTAATGCTATTGGATGGAGTAATCAACCAGGAGTAAAAGTTTCTTCTTGTGTTCCATCCTTTACACCTACCTCCTCCACACTGATTCCAAGCAACATGTTTGGCATGAAAAATATACCTCTATCCTCCGGATTTCCACCTGGGGGAGGTCAGTTTCATACTTTGGGCAACCCCCAACCTGGAGCTACTCCGACTGGGGGAAATATTTACAACTCTCATCATAACATTCCTACTGGAATGGTGCCCAACCAACCCCTTATGAATCAGTTTGGAGGGGGGTTTTATAATCCCAGACAAGGCCATGGTGCATACCAGAACCCTGGATGGGCTACGATTTCCCATCAACAACCTTTCTCGGGAGCTTGGGGCCAAATTCCGCAACCCCAAATCCCTTTTATGCACATGCTTAATTTTCCAGACTTGTCAAGATTAATGAATGAAACAATGCATCCTAAACCGATATGCCCCCCCGTTCCCACCAAAAATCCTCCAGATATTTCAAAATTCGAGGGTAAGATTGGTGAGGATCCTGGTGATCATGTCACAAATTTTCATCTTTGGTGCTCTTCCAATTCCCTTAACGAAAATTGTATTTGTTTAAGATTATTTCAACACACCCTCACAGGGGTTGCTGTGAAATGGTACATAGAGCTACTAGGGGGAACTTACGAGAATTTTAATTAGATGGTTTAGTTTTCCTAAACCACTTCCAATTGTCAGTTCGTTACAATGTCAAAATAGAAATTCTCTCGGCCCTCCGCTAGGAAAAATCCACTCATATCTCAGATCACATCCAAGAGTGGCATAGACGGAAGAGGTTGATCAAAGCCTACATTCCTCCAGAGTTCCTATTGGAATGGTTTCTTAAGTCTTTACTACCTTATATTTTGAAGGATGTTTCTACATCTGGGGTAACATATGAAGATGAAGCAATTTTACAATCCCAACATTTATATCTCATATATGCTCACTCTGGGATGTTATACAAAATTATTCCTGATGCACCGAGGTCAAACTACGACCCTACACAAAAGTATGGGCCTCATGCCAATGGCATTATAGGCTCCGCAAATGTTAAATATAACAACTTGGTGACAAGAAAGTTGAAAGAGTTGTCTCTAATCCAGTTTGTAGGAGGAAAATCTTCGTCTATGTCCTCCACTCCCACTCATTCAATGGATGTGCATTCTGTGCAGTCGTCGACTAACCCAAATGCTAACCAACAACCAGAAGGGAATAAAAATAAAGGGTGTGGTAACAATTGTAAGGGTGGGAGGAATGATAATAAACCCAAGGACAACACTAACAATGATAGATTAAAGGTTAATGCCGGTGAGGGAAAGAAAGAGAAGTGGAAGGTGAAATTCCCTTGTAATATTTGTACTGATTATCACCTTACCCACTTGTTCCCCAAACTCAAGGAAGCTACGAGGCTCTTATCTCTACCGCCCGCTATGATGACTAATCGTTTTCTGCATAATAATCACATGGCCTCGAGCTCCTCTAATGCCGGAAATGAGGCGAGTGGGAGTCAAAACCCATGGATGCATGAAGGTAATCGTCTATGCATAAATAAGGTTAAGTATTATGTTAATGTAGCCACTCGGTCTTGCAATTACAATTCTTCACAAGTTGTTCCAGGTATAGAGTCTCCCCCTCCTCTGGAGAGGCCTTTACAGACCGAAAATCCAAAGCCTTCACCTCATATTTCGAAAGGAGTACTCAAATTCTCTACCCACAACCCTAATGCTAGAGTTTCCCAGAACTACTCTATTGTTGAAGATCTGGGTCAAACCCCTTGTGCGATGTTGGATTTGGAGGTACTCCAGACATGTCCTTCACATAGGAATGCCTTTCTATTTGCATTAGGATCTCTAGACCCGTGTGGCTCTAAGGTTATCAAGTTTGACATTACAAATGTTCAACCTCGCTTTCCTTACCACGTGGCCTTCCAAATCCATGTGGGTTACGCAAAGTATACCATTAAATGTACTATTATTGATGAAGGTGCTACAACATACATGGTGTACCTAACCTGTTGGAAAGCCATTGGCTCTCCAAACCTCTCTCAGTCTCCGAATATGTTGACCATATTTAATGGTCGTTATTTCCATCCCCATGGTATTATTCCTACCTTTTGGGTCCAGTTAGGTGGAAATACATTGGAGGTGGATGTCGAGGTGGTTGATGCGCCCCTTGACTATTGTTGAAATATTATAACTACAAAGAGTATTATATTTATTTATTGAGTCATTATTAATTAGGTCAATCCCCTTTTGTGGATTGATCATGTCAGGCATTGTAATTGACCAAATCCCCTTTTGTGGATTGGTCAAACCCTAAATATATTATGCAAACTAAGAAGTCGACCCCCAGGCTAATTAAAGTGGTTTTAACCACTAAGAAGACAAGTCGGCCATGCCTAGTGAAGAGACACCTTTCCAACACCTACCAATTTGTATAAATAAAGGAATCCAATGCCTCATTTGTTCACTCACTCATTCACTCATCAAGTGCACAAGTTTGGTAGTTGCAGTTGGGAGAAGAAGGAAGAGAGAGTCACATTTCTCAGTGTTGGATATTCTCTAGTGTTTTGGTTTATTGTCTTGGCATTGTATTGGCTATTTCTATTAAGAAATTTTTGCTGGGTTTTCTTCCCCATGTGGGTTTCCTAGGATAAATGTTGTGTATCTTGTGATTTTGTTTCTCTCAATGATCCTACATATACTATTGTTATCTAGTAAATTGAAAAGAAAAATAATAATAGCTCAAAAATTAACATGGTATCATAGCTAAGATGAAGAGAGCATCTTTCACTGGATAAAGAAAAACGTCACTGTAGTTGTATAAGAAAATTAGGGATTTTTGTTGAAGAGGAATATCAGCCTAAACACCATCTAGAAAAGTGCACCCTAGCCTAGGGAACTCTTTAGAACCTTGAGTGCACATTTTCAGTGGTCAAAACTCTCGGAAAGTGAAACTCTATTTTTCACTCGTACCAGAAAACTAGAAGTACCAGAAAACCAGAAAACTAGAAGTACCAGAAAACCAGGAAACCATAACCAATACTAGAAGTACCAGTCTAGATTTCTGCAAGCTCAGTTTCAAGGGGTAAAATTTGGATTTTTAGAAATCTGACTGCACCATCTTACTTGCCTTTTCTCAACGCATCTAGCCCCTGGATCAAAATTTCAAAATTTGAATTTTGAAAAATTAGGGTTTCCTAAAAAAACCCTAAGTTGCAGTTGCAATTGCAGTTTCAGTACTAGTTGCAGTCACCCTTGAATTTTTTAAGAGTTTGTAATTATTATCGTTTCTACGAGATGGTGCCACTACCCACAAATACTATCAGAGGTATGTATTCACATATGTTTAAACTGTTAATCTTTAAAGGGTATTTGCAGGAGAAGGGATCTCTTACCATAGATCCAGAAGGATCTCAAGATCCAACACATTTAGAGGAAAAATGCAACCCGGGTTTGATTATTCTAATATGCATCTATTTGTTATACCATTATTTTGATGTAGGTTGCATGTTGAATCTATGACCATCATACTAACCTTTGGTCAAAATTTAAGTCAAAGTATTAGATTGATTAAAGTTGAGATCATAGAGTTTATTCTCTAACCCAACTTTCTATCAAGATAGCATATTGTCTTAGTACATAAGATAGGTTGAAGAAATCACTTTCCATCTTGAGTGAAGGAGACTTGGAAGAATAACAACACACTCATTCTTGAGGACAAGACTCCAGGTTCCAGGTTTGATTAATTAAGTTGATAAGATTCAAAGTTGCACATGACAAGTTGATAACTACTCATTTACAAGTAAACACTATAGTTGAGGTAGCAGTCTTTGAAAAGTATTATACTTGGTAGCATGTGATCATATTGAGATAAACGCTTAATGTAATCATTTACCAGATACAACTGACATCTCCTCTAGGAGAAAACGTCTTGTGTTGGTTCCAAGTTACCATAGAGGAATGTTTGATCACAACACTAGAAGAGTGTTGACTGTTATTGCACAGTTTGTAGCTAGGTCAAAAGGCTAGAAGATAGAGGCCAAACTAGCATAACATGAACCTACCCCACCCAATGTCACCACAACAGGGATGTTCTTTCTATTCAGGGGTGTTAGCTCAGTGGAGACGTCCTCGGTAACCTGGGGTTTTGAAGAGGCCAAAGTAAAAAGGTCCAAGCAAAGATTCCTCCTCACAGGTTACCACCAAGGTAAGATAGTCCGGCTAATCAGCCAGTGATGAAGTGTAGTCCCAAATGAGAACACCTGCCCAGAACAAGACAATAGAAAAATAATATATGCAGGCTATAATTCAGTGGGTTAGTACTTCATGTAACTATCTGATATAAATATGTAAGCAATTAAAACAATAGATATCAATAAGGTCAACGTTTATCAATATAGCAGTGGAAAAGTATCAATTCATTAATAACTATTGAGATGATGTAGCCAACACTATATTTAATCAATATTTTACTCAATAAATTCTTTCAACCATCATCTAATTGCTTATCATCAAAAGGTGCTGCGTCAAGATGGAATAATCAAGTATGACGTCAACCTAATTAGGGTTAGCTTAGTTAGTTAGGGTTTCAAATTTAAGAGTTTTAAGAGGTTGTTTGAGCACTATCACTTCAACGTTGTGGATCTAAGATCAGTGCCTAGGGGTATATGGAGTCAATTAAGGGGAGGACCCAAAGTTGAAGGGATAAAAGGCTAAGGACAAGAGGGAAGGGTTCTAAAGTGCTACAATGGAAGGGCCCTAGAATCAAAACCCTAGGGGAAAGAGGCTCACTCCGATGTTGCTTAAGAAAGGCCTCGTTCTCTTTCCTCCTTCCTTAGGTCAAACTTGGCAAAACGGCTAGCATAAAAGATAAGTTAAAACAAGAGAATGAGGTGAGGGAGAGTGTTGCAATGGCAAGGCTCTATCACCAAANAGGTTCTAGTCATCACTCCTATCCAACCTATGGTTTCTACTCAAACTATAATGAAAAACCCTTTTGGGTCTATTTTTGGTACACCTAGGTACAACACTGAGTCGATTCCTTCGACCTCTAACCCTTTCTCTTATGGTATGTCGAATTTCACATCGAAAATTTTATCCTCAATTCTAGAATCTAATATGAATCCTAGTATTGGACTTGGAGGCATGGCCCCTCCACATATTCCACTCTCATTTGGTGGTGATCACATTCCCTAAGTGATTCCTACGGTTGGAAGCCAACCTCCTTTTCATCTTGGGTCTAATCCTAGTCTTAATGCTATTGGATGGAGTAATCAACCAGGAGTAAAAGTTTCTTCTTGTGTTCCATCCTTTACACCTACCTCCTCCACACTGATTCCAAGCAACATGTTTGGCATGAAAAATATACCTCTATCCTCCGGATTTCCACCTGGGGGAGGTCAGTTTCATACTTTGGGCAACCCCCAACCTGGAGCTACTCCGACTGGGGGAAATATTTACAACTCTCATCATAACATTCCTACTGGAATGGTGCCCAACCAACCCCTTATGAATCAGTTTGGAGGGGGGTTTTATAATCCCAGACAAGGCCATGGTGCATACCAGAACCCTGGATGGGCTACGATTTCCCATCAACAACCTTTCTCGGGAGCTTGGGGCCAAATTCCGCAACCCCAAATCCCTTTTATGCACATGCTTAATTTTCCAGACTTGTCAAGATTAATGAATGAAACAATGCATCCTAAACCGATATGCCCCCCCGTTCCCACCAAAAATCCTCCAGATATTTCAAAATTCGAGGGTAAGATTGGTGAGGATCCTGGTGATCATGTCACAAATTTTCATCTTTGGTGCTCTTCCAATTCCCTTAACGAAAATTGTATTTGTTTAAGATTATTTCAACACACCCTCACAGGGGTTGCTGTGAAATGGTACATAGAGCTACTAGGGGGAACTTACGAGAATTTTAATTAGATGGTTTAGTTTTCCTAAACCACTTCCAATTGTCAGTTCGTTACAATGTCAAAATAGAAATTCTCTCGGCCCTCCGCTAGGAAAAATCCACTCATATCTCAGATCACATCCAAGAGTGGCATAGACGGAAGAGGTTGATCAAAGCCTACATTCCTCCAGAGTTCCTATTGGAATGGTTTCTTAAGTCTTTACTACCTTATATTTTGAAGGATGTTTCTACATCTGGGGTAACATATGAAGATGAAGCAATTTTACAATCCCAACATTTATATCTCATATATGCTCACTCTGGGATGTTATACAAAATTATTCCTGATGCACCGAGGTCAAACTACGACCCTACACAAAAGTATGGGCCTCATGCCAATGGCATTATAGGCTCCGCAAATGTTAAATATAACAACTTGGTGACAAGAAAGTTGAAAGAGTTGTCTCTAATCCAGTTTGTAGGAGGAAAATCTTCGTCTATGTCCTCCACTCCCACTCATTCAATGGATGTGCATTCTGTGCAGTCGTCGACTAACCCAAATGCTAACCAACAACCAGAAGGGAATAAAAATAAAGGGTGTGGTAACAATTGTAAGGGTGGGAGGAATGATAATAAACCCAAGGACAACACTAACAATGATAGATTAAAGGTTAATGCCGGTGAGGGAAAGAAAGAGAAGTGGAAGGTGAAATTCCCTTGTAATATTTGTACTGATTATCACCTTACCCACTTGTTCCCCAAACTCAAGGAAGCTACGAGGCTCTTATCTCTACCGCCCGCTATGATGACTAATCGTTTTCTGCATAATAATCACATGGCCTCGAGCTCCTCTAATGCCGGAAATGAGGCGAGTGGGAGTCAAAACCCATGGATGC
This sequence comes from Picea glauca, assembly GCA_000966675.3. Lineage (NCBI taxonomy): Eukaryota > Viridiplantae > Streptophyta > Pinopsida > Pinales > Pinaceae > Picea > Picea glauca. The sequence continues at coordinate 11,056 of JZKD02S0448897.1, forward strand.
ATGAAGGTAATCGTCTATGCATAAATAAGGTTAAGTATTATGTTAATGTAGCCACTCGGTCTTGCAATTACAATTCTTCACAAGTTGTTCCAGGTATAGAGTCTCCCCCTCCTCTGGAGAGGCCTTTACAGACCGAAAATCCAAAGCCTTCACCTCATATTTCGAAAGGAGTACTCAAATTCTCTACCCACAACCCTAATGCTAGAGTTTCCCAGAACTACTCTATTGTTGAAGATCTGGGTCAAACCCCTTGTGCGATGTTGGATTTGGAGGTACTCCAGACATGTCCTTCACATAGGAATGCCTTTCTATTTGCATTAGGATCTCTAGACCCGTGTGGCTCTAAGGTTATCAAGTTTGACATTACAAATGTTCAACCTCGCTTTCCTTACCACGTGGCCTTCCAAATCCATGTGGGTTACGCAAAGTATACCATTAAATGTACTATTATTGATGAAGGTGCTACAACATACATGGTGTACCTAACCTGTTGGAAAGCCATTGGCTCTCCAAACCTCTCTCAGTCTCCGAATATGTTGACCATATTTAATGGTCGTTATTTCCATCCCCATGGTATTATTCCTACCTTTTGGGTCCAGTTAGGTGGAAATACATTGGAGGTGGATGTCGAGGTGGTTGATGCGCCCCTTGACTATTGTTGAAATATTATAACTACAAAGAGTATTATATTTATTTATTGAGTCATTATTAATTAGGTCAATCCCCTTTTGTGGATTGATCATGTCAGGCATTGTAATTGACCAAATCCCCTTTTGTGGATTGGTCAAACCCTAAATATATTATGCAAACTAAGAAGTCGCCCCCCAGGCTAATTAAAGTGGTTTTAACCACTAAGAAGACAAGTCGGCCCTGCCTAGTGAAGAGACACCTTTCCAACACCTGCCAATTTGTATAAATAAAGGAATCCAATGCCTCATTTGTTCACTCACTCATTCACTCATCAAGTGCACAAGTTTGGTAGTTGCAGTTGGGAGAAGAAGGAAGAGAGAGTCACATTGCTCAGTGTTGGATATTCTCTAGTGTTTTGGTTTATTGTCTTGGCATTGTATTGGCTATTTCTATTAGATAATTTTTGCTGGGTTTTCTTCCCCATGTGGGTTTCCTAGGATAAATGTTGTGTATCTTGTGATTTTGTTTCTCTCAGTGATCCTACTATACTATTGTTATCTAGTAAATTGAAAAGAAAAATAATAATATCTCAAAAATTAACATGGTATCATAGCTAAGATGAAGAGAGCATCTTTCACTGGATAAAGAAAAACGTCACTGTAGTTGTATAAGAAAATTAGGGTTTTTTGTTGAAGAGGAATATCAGCCTAAAAACCATCTAGAAAAGTGCACCCTAGCCTAGGGAACTCTTTGGAACCTTGAGTGCACATTTTCAGTGGTCAAAACTCTCGGAAAGTGAAACTCTATTTTTCACTCGTACCAGAAAACTAGAAGTACCAGAAAACCAGAAAACTAGAAGTACCAGAAAACCAGGAAACCATAACCAATACTAGAAGTACCAGTCTAGATTTCTGCAAGCTCAGTTTCAAGGGGTAAAATTTGGATTTTTAGAAATCTGACTGCACCATCTTACTTGCCTTTTCTCAACGCATCTAGCCCCTGGATCAAAATTTCAAAATTTGAATTTTGAAAAATTAGGGTTTCCTAAAAAAACCCTAAGTTGCAGTTGCAATTGCAGTTTCAGTACTAGTTGCAGTCACCCTTGAATTTTTTAAGAGTTTGTAATTATTATCGTTTCTACGAGATGGTGCCACTACCCACAAATACTATCAGAGGTATGTATTCACATATGTTTAAACTGTTAATCTTTAAAGGGTATTTGCAGGAGAAGGGATCTCTTACCATAGATCCAGAAGGATCTCAAGATCCAACACATTTAGAGGAAAAATGCAACCCGGGTTTGATTATTCTAATATGCATCTATTTGTTATACCATTATTTTGATGTAGGTTGCATGTTGAATCTATGACCATCATACTAACCTTTGGTCAAAATTTAAGTCAAAGTATTAGATTGATTAAAGTTGAGATCATAGAGTTTATTCTCTAACCCAACTTTCTATCAAGATAGCATATTGTCTTAGTACATAAGATAGGTTGAAGAAATCACTTTCCATCTTGAGTGAAGGAGACTTGGAAGAATAACAACACACTCATTCTTGAGGACAAGACTCCAGGTTCCAGGTTTGATTAATTAAGTTGATAAGATTCAAAGTTGCACATGACAAGTTGATAACTACTCATTTACAAGTAAACACTATAGTTGAGGTAGCAGTCTTTGAAAAGTATTATACTTGGTAGCATGTGATCATATTGAGATAAACGCTTAATGTAATCATTTACCAGATACAACTGACATCTCCTCTAGGAGAAAACGTCTTGTGTTGGTTCCAAGTTACCATAGAGGAATGTTTGATCACAACACTAGAAGAGTGTTGACTGTTATTGCACAGTTTGTAGCTAGGTCAAAAGGCTAGAAGATAGAGGCCAAACTAGCATAACATGAACCTACCCCACCCAATGTCACCACAACAGGGATGTTCTTTCTATTCAGGGGTGTTAGCTCAGTGGAGACGTCCTCGGTAACCTGGGGTTTTGAAGAGGCCAAAGTAAAAAGGTCCAAGCAAAGATTCCTCCTCACAGGTTACCACCAAGGTAAGATAGTCCGGCTAATCAGCCAGTGATGAAGTGTAGTCCCAAATGAGAACACCTGCCCAGAACAAGACAATAGAAAAATAATATATGCAGGCTATAATTCAGTGGGTTAGTACTTCATGTAACTATCTGATATAAATATGTAAGCAATTAAAACAATAGATATCAATAAGGTCAACGTTTATCAATATAGCAGTGGAAAAGTATCAATTCATTAATAACTATTGAGATGATGTAGCCAACACTATATTTAATCAATATTTTACTCAATAAATTCTTTCAACCATCATCTAATTGCTTATCATCAAAAGGTGCTGCGTCAAGATGGAATAATCAAGTATGACGTCAACCTAATTAGGGTTAGCTTAGTTAGTTAGGGTTTCAAATTTAAGAGTTTTAAGAGGTTGTTTGAGCACTATCACTTCAACGTTGTGGATCTAAGATCAGTGCCTAGGGGTATATGGAGTCAATTAAGGGGAGGACCCAAAGTTGAAGGGATAAAAGGCTAAGGACAAGAGGGAAGGGTTCTAAAGTGCTACAATGGAAGGGCCCTAGAATCAAAACCCTAGGGGAAAGAGGCTCACTCCGATGTTGCTTAAGAAAGGCCTCGTTCTCTTTCCTCCTTCCTTAGGTCAAACTTGGCAAAACGGCTAGCATAAAAGATAAGTTAAAACAAGAGAATGAGGTGAGGGAGAGTGTTGCAATGGCAAGGCTCTATCACCAAACCCTAGAATATGGATGACCCTAGGTGTAGATAACTTAGGCCTAGGACGTCCCCTCATTTTTAACCTTTAAAAATCACAGCGAACACAAGGGAAAAAGTGAAAAGACTGTAGCAAAGGCTAGGCTCTTCCTTCCTTCTTCAATGGCTGAATATTTCTCTTTTAGGGAACATGAAACAAGGACCTACTTGTGTGCTTGTTACCTAGGGTTTTAAATCAGAAAATTTATAATAAATGCAAGAATACAAGCCTACAACCATTCAATTAAGAAGTGTTTCAAAAAATACACTTACATATCATGAAGAAATAACAATGAAAACCCTAGTTGTAAACCTTCCTTCAAGAGAAATGCCAAATATGCCAAGAAAATCCTTCCTTCAACAAGTGCGCCTCACTTAAAAGATGAAATATGGTAATACCCCAACTAGGGCGCAAAAATCAGATCTCACAAGAGAGTGAGTTGTGTGTTATGTCAAAATGAGGGAAAAACTCTTCAATATATACTGTATCATGACCTCTAATTAAAATTAGGTCATTAAAAATAGCCGACAAGGCTACAAACCAAAATCATACCGTTTTTACATTAAATTGTTAAATCAAATCCCTAAATGAGTATAAGCAAGACGCCAAGCCATACTAAGGGAGACGTTAGCCCTCTTTAGGGAAAAATGTAGCACAAATGACAAAACGTTGGCCCTCTTTGGGCCTCCCAATCATGCCACATGTGCCAACTACCTTGTCAAACTGCCATATGTTGAAGGTGACGTCAATGGCTCCTAGGTGATGTCCTGGGACATCAAAGGGAAACGTTCCACCTAAAGTGGGTCAACCCCCCTGGGCTGGGCTCATCCAAAGTGTCCCGGATGGAATGCCCTTCTTCTTCTCAGGTGCAAAATCTCAATCAAGCACTGTCCTGTATCTGCCCCTGATGGGGTCCCAACAACCATCTGATGGGCTCTTCAGCCCCATGGAGGTCCGAACTAATCATCTCCCCATGTGTACTAGTCCAACTGGTACCTGTCCGTCGGGCATGGTCCTACACATCAAAAACTTCCCCTCCATGGGCTCATTAGTCACAAGGATCATAGCAATGTCAATCACGTTTCATCATTAGTGTTATCAAACATATGCATAAAAACCCTGATATATCATTCAATAGCTCAAATATATTACAAAGACCTACAATACAAAGCCGAAGAAAAAGACAAAACTCCCTATTGGGCTAGTATTTATAAGTAAAGGAAAGTCTCCAGGGGGCATCATACAACCCATGTAAAATAAGGTGATGTGGTAAGGGGATGTCCAGACATACGGGTAGAGTGAAAGACAGAGATGCATGATATTACTTGTGGGTGCCTTTGTAGAAGGCGAGTTGTACTCATCATGGATGCAATCCTTTCCAAGCCCTTTATTTCCTTTATTGTTCTCTTTTCCTTATTTTCTTTCTTATTTTTTTTTTCAAGGACTAACTAGAGGACACTGCCTTGGCATGGTGACCAGAGCTGACAGTGTTACCCAGAAGCACTTTCATAGAGATGATAAGGCTAGCTCGTGATGAGACCCCCTTTCCCTTGGCCATGCAACCAAAGGTCACTGCCCTGACATGGTAACCAGATAATGACAATGCCATGATGCTAGGTGCCCATGAACATAATAGGCTGGCTCGTGATGAGACCCCCTATCCTCTTGGCTAGGTCTTGTTTTTGTTATTTTCTTTCGGGTCCCTCTTATTTCTTGCCGATAGGATTTTTATTGCCTTCTCGGGGATCCCTGGGCGAGGCATCTCTAGGTTTCATTCTTTATGGATTTTATTTTTTACCAGCTGCTTTTACCTTCTAGGCCTTTAGCCCCTTCTTCCCATGAGATAAGGTGCAACCTCACAAACAAATCATCCTAATTCCTGGACTAGGGGAATGAGATAGATGAGTGGGAGATAAGATGAAAAGTGATGATATGATGGGAGTGGATGATGTCTCTTCAAAAAATCCCCCTGGTGGCAAACCAAAACCTATGGGTACAGGCTTTCTAGGACACCATGTCAATCCCCACAACCATGGTCAAGTGGGTTAATGTAAGATCCAAGAAGTCGTCAGGAATAAATGGAATTTGATGCATATATCTAAATTTTATAATGATCAAAGTGACACATACCATTATACTTGGACTAATTACCTCATGGAGAAAGAGTCTTCTCTGATACAAGTCCAAGCCAAAGGTGATGGATGCTGCTGCTACTGACAAGACAAGTCTGATGAAGGAGAAGAAACATGGGCCCTCCAAGGCCATGCTCATGTCAATCCTACTCTCGGTACTCCATGTCTAGGACCTCTGGGCCTTGAGACATGATCTCCTAGTTATCCCTAGAAATTAGGGATAACATTTGGCTCCAACTCAGGGACATGTTCTCACCATAGAGCGCATGAGAACCTCAACACCTCTGGCATAACTTGCAGACCTGCTCAACTTGAAAAGGGCATTAGTAACAAAGGTGGGGTGGTATTGCCACCCCACAATATATATATGTATATGACTTAAATTAAACAATCAATATGCAAGTGAGGAAGCAAACTATCATGAAATGCAAATGGTATAATACACTGAAAATGCCTACCTACCTATACTTACCAATGGAGTCAGGTCCCACCACCTTGGTGGGGTTTGAGGAGGTTCCCGCTGATGGGTAATGGGCACCTTCTTCCTTCCAAAGTTGACAAGTAGTATGAGTTATCAACTGATTCCATTCCAACTTTGAAGGGTTCGAGCCTGGACTGTGTGCTTCCTTTTACATTAGTTGGCTCTCCTTTCTAAGTATCCCACATCCATACCATATCTCCCTCCTTATACTTTCTGACTTTGTATTTGGTTGTTCGCTGAACAACCCTGGTATATTGCATTGAGGAAGGTGGGTGGGCTTCTGCTGTAAAGAATTCTTGTTGAGACGAGCATATTTGTACGTTATCTTCATTTTTCTTTAATATTTTCACCATCCCAACTTCTTTGTTCTTGAATTCATCTAGGAGTTGTTGGTATTCTTCTTTCTTGGGCCATTCGATCTGATCAAAGTCTTCCTCTGTTGCAAAGGGCATGTCT
>JZKD02S0448908.1:0-17551 GCA_000966675.3 Picea glauca
TTTTTTTATAAAGCAATTTTTTTTTTATTTAAATGTGAAAAAACTTATCCTAATAAAAACATTATCATTATTTATTATTTATAAATACAAAATCACTGATTACTATTATTAAAAAATATATAAATTAAAATTATTATTATTAAAATGTAAATAAATATTATTTATATAAAATTAAATTTTAGATATTTTGAACAATAATGTTAACATCTTGATGTGAACATGTATATGATAGCAATATAGAAGCAAAATAATATTGACAAAGTAGTTAAAGGGACTCCACATACATCTCAATACTTGTCTATGCATACAACATATAAAACATTTTTTTCATTGCAGCTTGGGATACTTCATGTTTGAACATAAATACATAATTTAAATGTAAGAACATTTTGTATTTTAATTATTGTGGTTTGATCACATAATGTAGTTGAAGCATTTGCTTATGAAGAACATGTGCATTGTTTCGTATGCTAAATTTAGGGGGAGAAGAGGAATAGGCTCCTTTTCTCTAGCTTCGGTCGAAGGTTCCGCTGCATCGTGGTTGCCACTTGTGTCCATATGAAAAGAGAGATGTTGGTCCATAAGCTCGAGGCGATATTTGAGATTTGATACCTTGCTTCTTAACTCGAAGATCAACTGCTGAAGCACGCTTAGGGCATCAAGGATTTGTTGAGAGTTCTCGTCGTCTGATGGGCATGGAATGCGAGAGGAGAATTACCCATGGGCTCGGCTGGAATTCCCATTAAATATTTTTTTTGAAACATAATAAGTCCAACATTTTACTTATACAAATACTCCAAAACATGCATGAATAAGTCCTAATACAATGCCCTAGTAGAAATAAAGAGTCAAGAAAAAAATATTTTGAGATGGAAACTTTAGTGTCTTAGCTCGAAGTAGTAACCAATTCTTGAGAAGCACTAGAATGTGTATAGGCATTTCAATGTATCACTGATCTTTGGTTTTTTCAGCTTCAAAGTGCTTGGCCTTCAATTGGGTACTTTAGGTCTTAGATTTCTCTATGGTGGAGGTTAGGATATTCTTCATGGCTGCAAGTTCCATTGAACATGCCTTCACAAAATTGTGAATATCACTAACATTTCCCACAATTATAGGGCAACAAACACATTGCTCCATGCCACTAATGAGATTCTAAATGTTGGGCAAGTGTTTCTTTATTAATGAGGGTTTTGTTTGGGGATCGCTATGGATGGAAATAAGATCAACGATGGAAATGACAAAGGAAGAGGGAGTGTTGTTGTTGCATTGAATGCTGGAGCGATGGTGAAATATGTTCGACAATGTGTTCAATTTGTCGTCCACTTTCAACCTCTCATTGGTTTTGAGCACGCTCAAGGATGTGAAGATTGCATTTCTGTTGTTCTAAGCGAGCCTCAGGATATGAAGCTGAGAGGGATGGAGGGGCGATGGATAGGGATAGGGTTTACCCCATATGCCTCTCATTTCTAGGATTCATTGCGGCCCTTCATCGTTTCCTTGTCCACCTTCAGGCTGCTGGTGCCACATTTGCTTCCGTTCTTGTAGAGTGTGGATTCCGTAGTTGTTTTCAGAGCTGTTTGTGTATCTTTTGGATGTTTGTGGCTCACGTCTCGATACTATTTGTTATCCCCATTTTGTGGATAACTAAGGAGATTATTTCTTGATGCCCTCAGGTTGAATATATGGAGTGCCGAGAGATTACATGACCAACAATACCCTTTTGCATAGATGGAAACCCCTCTCTCCACCACAGATGGTCACCAATTTCCAAATGGCATCCACTACATCGGCTGGCTTTCAGAAGGAAGTGGGCCTTGCTCCATGAGGTACAAGTCAATATTATGGTGAAAATCATTTCAATATTTAAGCCAATTGAGTATGTTGTATCTTGGATTGCTCTAGATTTCATGTTATATGCTTGGACATTATGCCTTTTTCCCTACTTCACCTTGGTGGTTGGCATTGTGCCCTAGTAAGTGGTTTTCCTTGGGGATGGGTTTTCTACTAGGAACTCCCTTAAAGAGCCATCGTACCGTTCCCGACCATACTTACCACTTTCCATCATTATTCCCCTCTATTTCCTTATCTCTTGGGATTTTAGGGTGTATTGACCCAAGAAGGGGTTGTCCCTCATTCTATATGAAGAAGGGGATGAAGGCCCATAGGGATTGATGTTGGGTAAAAGATAAAAGCCTTGTGTGAACCTTCCAGATGCTTCGCCCAAGGATCACCCAAGAAAGCAGTGAAACAATTATCTTTGAGTAAAGGGGACCCATAATATAATAAATAATGCTTAAAAGGTTAGTTGAAGGATTAGAGGTCTCATCACGAGTCGACCTATCACGTCCATGAATATCTAGTGGTATGAAATTTCCATCATCTGGTCACCAAACTAGGGTAATGGATTTCAGTTGCATGGCTGAGAGAAAAGGGGTCTCATCACAAGCCAACATTCTCATTTCCACTAGGTGTTTGTGGGTGACATTGCCATTATCTAGTCACCATGCCAGGGTAGTGACCTTCAAACTCTCCTTAAAATTATGAAAGAGTGACAATTAATGGGCTTGGAAAAAGTGCATTTGTGGACGAAGGTACCACACACCCTCTACAAAGGCACCCATGAATGAGACACTATGACCCCTTTTATGTCATGAGCCATATGCCCATTGAGTCTTGACCCCAACCACTTCATCCACTTTACATGGCTTACAGATGGATCTCTTGGAATCTCTCCTTGACCTAGGGAAAAATCTACCCAATAGGACACCTCGTCAACCCTCCCATATTCAAGCTTGACAAGTCGCATAGTGTCCTTGAGAAATTAATTGTTTGATATAGTGATCTTTGATGCACATGCTTAGGTGGATGATTTATTTATTGGATTCACTTATGATGATGCTATGACTTGAGATCCTTGGAGGGCATGCTCGTTTGTCTTTGCAGGACCTAGTTGGTGGACAATTTTGGGAGAACAATCCTAGCTTGTGCTTCCATGGGGCTGCAAGCCCACAAGTTAGATGCCAAGGGTCCACATGCCAGATCAAAGAGATGAAATATTGAAAGCATAGAGGACAACCAGATGGACCTAGCCCATGCTTCACTTGCCAAACGATTTTCCTGGGAAAGGCAAAACATCACCTCCTAGGGAATGAAGTCACTTTTGGGGGCTAGGGTTTGGTGGTGATGTAGCCACTCATTCACACATGGACGTTTTGAGGAGAAGAAGGTCTTCACCATGAGGAGATTGTCTAGATGTTTGACATGTGGCCTTTGGAGGCCTACCCATGCTTCTCCAACACCAAATACTTCTTCTAATGGGAAAAACCTCCCCTAAAGGGGAGACGTCCATGTAAAATTAGGGTTTTATTTGTGCAAAGCTGAAACTTTAAATGAATTGTTTAATATTACTTTGTTAAAGGGGGCAAGATTATGGTTGTTGACCCCTAGTCTTATGATTTACCCCTTAATTTATGGACAAGTCACCTTAGTGACATTTTGTATAAATAAGAGATCATAAGATCTCATTTAAACATAACTCTCCCTCTTGTGAGAAGTATTGGTCTGAAATTTTCACTACACTTGGAGTATTTTGCCTCTTGTGCTATGGAATAATGTTTTTTGGTTATAGTGTGATGATGATGATGGTGCACTATCTCTAGGAGGTGATTCTCTTGCTTTTGTGGATGTTTACTTTGGCATGTTAATGCTTTTTGTTGAATGGTATGGTCTCTTTAGTTTGTTATTATCATTTATAATTAAAGATAAGTTTGTTTTGGCCAAGGCTAGATAGGGAGTAAAGGATATACACCCCTATCCTAGTTTTCACCATAATTGCTAAGCTTTTAAAGTTATTTTGCAAGGGTTTAGTTGAGGAAGTAAGAGGATTTACACCCCTCATATTCAAACCCTAGCTAGGCTACTTGCCTTGGGAAGTAAGAGGATTTACACCCCCAAGGATTTAGTAACCCTAGCTCTTTATTTTTGACCCCATTAACCCATAACTAAAGACACTAGTCTTGCATTGGAGAAACAAATTATTGCATTGGGAAACATGGTTTTTGATCATTTTTACTTCTTGCAAAGTGGATTGTATTCCTTGTGCCTTGGGAACCTCACAACCACTAGGGCGTCCCCCATTAAGGGGACACTTTCCTGTTATAAAATTTAATCTTAAGCCATTAGGGTTGCAAAAACCCTAACTCATTTGCTTGAATAACTCTCTTATCAACCATTGGATTTTGCTCAAAGTTTGCACACTTATTCTTCTTGGTCTAGCGCAATTTTGGAAAAATTTGAGGGGTTTTCAGTGGCTGATTTTCTTTCTGTAATACATTGAATGTTACAGCCATAAGGCTGATATAATTCACTGTAGACAAGTGTTTACAACAACCTTATTTATTTATGCTAGAATATTGGTTTTTCATCTTGAGTTTAGCTAGTCATTAACTAGTCATTCTCTTGTATCTTCTACTTGATCTCTAACATTTATTGAGCAACTTATAGTACCATATATTGCTGATATACACTTTTATCTATTTCTACAAATTAGGGACAACAAGCTTAAATTGCTGATCCAACTAACATACAACATTGCAAAGTGGTTTTTCTTGTGTCTCGGGTAGGTATTTCACCATTTACAAGTTACTCAACATACTTGGAAACCCTTGGAACTTCCCAAGACTTCATTCCACACATTTCACTCCACTTAGACTTGACCTCTATGGGATCCACTTCCATCTCTATCCATGTCCATCTCATTCCCCCTAGGGTCACCAGGATCGCCTCCCTAGAATGACCTAGTCACCCTTGAAGTGCGGGACCTACATCGAGGTGACATTAGGTGTAGGATTCCCAATTTGTAGCACTTTATTTTGTGATTGGGTCGGGATTTTCCCAACCTACGACTTGTGCTATAACACTTTTCATTAGAGGCATTTTGGTGTGAGGTTCGCGTAGTGATGGCGCTTGGGGTTTGCTTCGTTTCATCTTCGAGGCTTCAAAATGGTAGTGATTTTCGATGGTTTCGTCCAGAGGGAGATCAATAAAGATATTTTCCTGCAACTTGTGGGTAGTGGATGAAGCAATACTGATATAACCCAAGCCTTGCAATAGGTTGCAAGCAAAGGCTGGGTCTGTCGAATCCTGCATTATAACCCCAACCTCATGGGTGGTTTTGACTAGAGGTTTTGGGTATGCTAAGTCCACCTACTTTAATCCTAGAGCTTTACATACGACTGAATGTAGTGGCTAGGGTCTGCCTAGTCCGTTTTCTTCATCTTCTTGGATCCCGCCTATTTCGCTGGAATGAGTGGGTTGGTCTCCTGAGTCTCGGATATCTAATGGAAAATCACTTTGTACTTACTATCTTGATCTAATATGTATTAGGATTGGAAAGTCACTTTGTACTTACTATTTTGATCTAGTATGTATTAGGATTGTCTGTAATATGTTAGTCAGGGAGAGACTTATGTTTTTTTTATTATTTGAATGCGTTTGGTGCCTAAGCAATGTACTTTCATTTTTTTTTTGAAATAGAAGGTACCATTTTTTTCTGGGAAAAAAAAGAGTTTCTAAATGCTATTGAATCCACTCAAATTCCCTTGAATAGACCCCGTCAAATTCATCCATGTTATAAAGAAACCCACAGAGAAATTCACAAAGAGATAAAATGAAAAATTATTTGACAGTTCAAAATCCTATACACATTCGTGAAATTGTATTGAATGCACATATCCAAACAAAGGATTACCATCAGATCCGGGAATGTGGGAAAGTAATCAATGCCCACTCTTCATGTGACTACTCACATGTGAGTACAAGTTCTTATGACTTTGATAGATTTCAAATTTTCTCTTGTAAACGTGTTGTCTAGAAGAAGTGCTTAAAATGATATGTCATTAAACGTATAAAAAACATTTGCTTAAAATGATATGTCATTAAACGTATAAAAAACATTTGCTTCTATGTTATTTTTGATTTAAGAGTTCACATATGCTTTGAGCACCTTTAGAATCCATGACCATAGAGAATTCCATGAAATGTAGATGAACTTTGGCACCCTCTAGAGCCTATTTCCACACCCTTAAATGGCTTATGATTCGCTAGTTGCTCATTGGTGGGTCATTCCATCAACTTCCTCATTCAAGGGCCTTTTAACTTGGAGAAAGGAGATCCCTCATACATCTTCAAAATATATTAGTTTTATTTGGTAAATACTTGCTAGTTAAGAGAGCAAGGAGGATGCAAAAAAATAAGGACCCATATATTAATTATAGTCGAATCGAATTTTTTGAAATGCTTAAAAAGTAAGGCACAAATTTAAAATGGAACGTAGGGACAATGTGGTAGAAGGTATTTTCTCAATTGGGGTCCATGAAAGGTGTTCCTTTATGTCACGGGTTCGAGTCCTTTGCAAATAATCATAAAGAGGGTTGTCGTTATAGTGAGTTGAAATGTGTTGATTATAGGATTGGTTTGGAATGTGGAATGTGATATCTAACTCGACTTTATAGTGAGTTGAAATGTGTTATATGATTGGTTTTAAAGTTATCTCACAAGGAGTTAGGTGTTAGAAGTAATAGATTGCATAGGTGTTAGAAAATGATATTTTATAGTTATACAAATAATTCCAATGGTGTTATAAAGTATAATTAATTTTAAAACGTTAGAAAATAATATAAAATTTCATGTGAATTTAAAGGTCAAATTGATATTGTCAATGTTGTATTAATTTGACATTTTGTTTTTGATGTGTTAATATAATTATTATAATTGTTGCACAATTTTGTTTTTGCAAACAACATGTTTTATTGTGCTAAGACATTGTTGTATAATCTTGGTACACTTTTGTTACGTAGTGAATATGTTTCATTCAATTAAGACATTGTTGTAAAACCTTGGAGTGTGCATTTTTGTTGCAAATATAGATGAGAACTATACCAATGTGTTGAATTTGTAGATGGAAGGTTCAACACAATTGATTTGTAAAGGATTTAGCAAAAAATTGAAGAACAAACCGACAATGAGGTTGTCATGTCAAACTCTTGGGAAATGAACAAGGAGTTGTTAAGAAGAGACTATTGTGCAACAAACAATCTATCAACCTAACGATTTCCTTCACCAATACAATCTTGGCATGTGTGCTTTTGTCTCAAACATAGATGAGAACGATGCTAATGCATTGACGTGGATGGATAACCCAATATAACTAATTTGTTAGGACTCCAACAAAAACTTGGAGATAACAAGAAAGTGAAAATGATGTTGGCATGATCATTATTGAGTAACACTGACAAGGAGTTTTTAAGAAGGCATTATTGCATAATGTGTGGTCAATTAGTCAAACAATATTCCTTTTCAAATGTTAGAAAAAGGAAAAACAAAGGATGGAAAAGGAAAGAGTAAAAAATAGGCAAAGAGAACAAAACAATTTCATTCTTCTAACAAACTGCTGAATATTGATAGACATATTGTACAAACCCAAGACTAAAACTAAGTGATCACTAGAGTTCAACCATTTTGTGTTATGTATCAATACAATTGGAATTCAAACATTTTGTTTTATGTATCTATGTAGTTGGAGTTCAATCATTATGTCTTTTTTTCAAAGCAACAAAAAAACCTACAATACCCTTTGTTGATACAATTTCAAGACCTCCACATGCAACAACATCAAAGATTGAATTGAACTTATATTGTTAATAAAATTTACAAAAAATCACATATTTCAATAATAAATAATTTTTAGTATCTTAATATATAAAATTGATAGATTTCAATAATAAATATTAATATTTCAAAATGTTTTCACACAAAATATTTAAAAAAAAAGTTGTATGGTTTCAAGGTGATCTCACATGAAATCTAATAAAATATTTTAATGAGATTTCGAGGGGAGAGACCATTTCGTGAAGGGAAGACAAATCAGTGAAAATGCCAGGCTAGTTCAACAATATATTCACTCCATTAGATCAACTGGAGAACCTTGTATGCTCAGTAAGTTAAAAATGGAAAATGCATTCCATCAGGTGCAACATAGTTTCATGTTTGAAGTATTGAGGACGTTCAGATTTTATGATAACTTTGTGGAATGGATTAAAGCATGCATGGGACACATGTGGATGGTTCTCCTTGTGAACAATTTCTGAGTAACACAGGAAGTTTGACAAGGTTTCCCCCTATCGACCTTCTTATATGCTCTCATGGAAGAATACTTAGTTAAATATCTTCATTGAGCTCGACAATGCTATTTTAAATTTAAATCACTATTTTAGACCTAAATTTACTTCTAATTAGCTAATATCACATCTTTTGCAGGCTTAAGAAAATAGATTAACAACCTAAAACCAAGAGACATTTAGAATGAGTGGAAGTGGCCCCCCTTGCAGACCACTAGTAGATTAATTCAGGTGGTCAGGTTTTGTTTGCACAAGAAATATAAAATATATTAATAAATAACGATGATGTTGATAATCTCAAAATCAATAAGATCAATGATTAGACCAATAATGAAAAATAACCTATATAATAACAAATATTTCAGTTAATAACCATTATAAACTATCTACTACTAATAATATATTTGTAGTAAAATCTATGTATATTTTTTCTTTTTGTAATTTAGTTAGATCTACTATTAATATATAAAAGAAGTTTCACGATTTTTATAGAAAATAGAACTACCAGGATTGCATAAGAACACTCTAAGATTAGTTGAGATCTATACAATAACATCAAAGTTTGAGTTCTATATTAGGATTTTTTTCATCTCAAAATTCTTTTGAAAACCAAAATAAGGAACAGGGAAAGGGAAATCATGTCTCTAGAAGGGGCTAGATACAACTATCATGACTTTATGTATGTAAAAAAATAACATGATTACAAAAAGAAATCTGAAATGGTTGAAATGCTTGAAGCTAATCATCATAGTCAGAGTCAAGGTAGATGATGATGGATAGAGTGACTTCCCGACTCTTAGAGCTACAACGACTTGGATTACATCCACCTTGCTTCACTCCTCTCCCTTCTTCATGACATGTTACCCTTTTCCCATTGTGACACCTTTTTTCAATACCCACTTCTTAATCTCAAAGATAAGCTTATCATAATAGTGACCCATATGAGCTATCATCTCCTCCAATTGGCTCAGTTTGTTGAGGACCATATTCTGTTGAGATACTCTCTTCTTCACTACCATAGATATGAAAATTTTCATGTGCCAATACATTTTCACCATCCTCAAAAGCTTGGTATCTTTTCTACTAGAAAAACCAATATCAGGAACCCATTGAATCTTTTCTTCCTCGACTTGGGTGTTGGAGGATATACCCCTCCTCTCTCAGACCTTGCTTTCAAAATTCCCCTCCTCCCTCTTTACATCATTAGATAAACCTTTATGATAATCCTTTGCCACCACTTATGCCCTATAGGTCCATGGAATTCCACTACCATGACTACCTTCCCCTTGCTTAGTCTGTCATTTTCCCCTTGTCTTCATGCCCAAAACTTGCCATGATGAAACCAATAACAAGATGCCTTTGTAAAGCTCTGGCAAAGACACCAGGATGCTTATTCACTCACTTAGCTCATCAAAGAGATTTCCCTTCAAAATTCGCTTTGTTGATCCATTTTTTTGACCAGTCTAGTATTATTATGTAGTTACTATTATTAGGATTTGTTTTACACTTTTCTTAGCCTACTTTTCTCTTTTCTCTTACATCAAAAAATTTCCAAGCAATTGGTCATTTTCCAAAAATGCAGATGCAAAGCTGCATAACAAATTTTTTTTATTACCTAGGTCCACAACCCCACACTCACCAATTTTTTTTACTTTGTTTACTCTTCCATTTTCTTTTGGTACTTAGTTAATTTCAAGAGATGTAGATGCAGAGCTACTTACCATCCCTTAACTCTTTCTTAGGTCTCCACCTCCGCAAGTTCGTAGGTCCATATTCACTTTCCAATTTTCACTTCTTTTCATACTTAGCCATATTTCTCATTATAGAGCATATTTCCTTACTCCCCATCACTTTTCCATTGCTAGTAGGCTCGCACCTCCGCAAGTCCACATTTCTCCCAACGCTTAACCTTATTATCAATTTTAATGCGGACATTGTCACCCTTTCCCGAAGATTGTTTCACAAGCATTTATGTCTGCAACTTCACAACTCCACAAATCCATGTTGTACTCTTAGAATTTCCCAACATCATTTTAAAACTCCATGCTTAACACTTTCCGTCCATCATACCATCACATCACCATTTCCCATTAAATTAATTACCCCTTCCACATCATCCACCACTCGTAAAAGAATACTGCCGTTATTAATTCACAATGCATCGATTAAGGGTCGCAATAAATACAAGTCCCATACCAATTGATGACATTTAAGGCATGATCTATGGTTGATTGATTTACCAAGGCAATGCATAGTGGAATTTAAATAAAATGAAAATGCCAACCTGTAAGTATCTACAATAATGCCACCTTTGTAAAAAACAGAAAAAATATGTCAGAAAAAATATGTCAAGTAAGAAGAAGGAAGTATTTTTTGGAGATAAATTGAACACACTAGGTTGCGAAGATCAATAGTTCCAGTGGTCCAGGGCATACAAGTACTATAAGTCTCTTCCTCTATCTCATAAGAAGACCAACCTAATAAGGACCTCAAAAATAACATTGGAAGGATGTGTTCCAGAAGTAATTGATATGAAAGAGATTCTTCAATGGTGTGTAGATAAATTTGTTTCTAAATGAAGAATAATTCAAATGCAAGGTCATCAACCCATTTCTCTAGATCCTTCAACATTTTCTAAAATGTTACGACTCCTTGCACCAACTATGCAATTCAAGAGTGAGGAAGCTGATGAATTTTTGAAGCAACATAAGGGAGGGAACAAACTGTTGAACAACTATTTGGAAGATCTAATTTGTAACCCTGGTACTTCTAAAATTGAGGTAAATTTGCTAAAATACCCATACAAAGGATTTGCTTGGATATTTACCTGCATTCTCGGTTTGGAAACTACTATGTCTGTAACAATAAATGTTATATATTCTATGGATTATTCCTTGCATGAAAAAACTACCATCGATTGGGGTTATTTCATCTCAAGTGAAATTTCTTTCCAACCGAATAACCTCAAAAAGACCCATAAATTCTATATGGATTCTTACCTCATTTTCTCCATTGCTTATGGCCATGTTTTTGAAGATTTTCCTTGGGAAAAACATCGGGATTTTAAGTTAGAACTGGTTTATGCATGGTATTTAATTTTGTACAAACATAAAGCCCAATACAATTTCTACCCAGTCCAAAAAAATTTCATCTCAGAGTTCAAAAGGTTAATATTTTGACAAAGTACATCAAGGCTATCCTTAGAGGCAACTTCCTTCCTCACTTGAAAATGGATTTATGAGTTGTCCAAAGAATTCACTGTAATTATAATATTTGGTAGTAAGGATAAACCTTTCCTTTTACCATTTTATACATCAGATAAACTCTTTGTTAGAGAAGTATGTAGGAAATAAAAAACTTGGGCCCATTTCTTCCATGACAAAAGGAAAAGACAATTTATACCCCTGCCATGGAAAATCAAGGATTACATTTTTAAACATATAACTCACCTAAATGAGTTGGCGGGACATCATGAACAAATGGGTTTGAAGGAAGACAAACTTGTTGAAGGTTTTGACCCAAATAACAAATTCACTACACATATGCAATTAGTGGGGTATTCTTCACACTTCATCAGAGTTGAACAGTTTCAAGAAGGTGGCGGAGATAATTCGTATCTTTAGGAATTAGCAACCTACCAAAATTCAAACAATTCAGGAGAAGTAAATAGTACAAATGAGGTACACAAACAACATGACATAGAAGCAACAAACCAAAGCCCTAACTCGTTGACAACGTCTCAAAGAAGCACTCCATCCAGAATGAAGAGAAAAACTAGTGGAGTGGATACTAGAAAAACACCATTTGGAGGCTCAAATGATGGTGGAGGTAAAAATCCACCAAGGAAAAGCCTTGAGAAAACACATGTTGCATACACTCTTATAAAAAGAAAAATAAATCTATCATTAGTGGAAATAAATGCATCATAATTCCAGGAAAGTCCCCATGCGATGGACATGGATGAGATCATTGAAGAACTTGACTGGTCTGGGAAAAAGATGTTAGAGACGAGAGAAATATATGGTGCTATTATGACTCAAGATCTTGAGATATTTGAAGAGGAATCAATCAGTTTGCACCATGCGATTTACAATCGTGAAACCACAAAATTATTGCTAGAAAAAGTTAATACCAAGAATAAAAAGTCATCTAAACAATGGAAATATTTGATTGACTTAGATGGAGTAGCACCATCTAAAATTGCAGACTTTCATGGAGCTATTGGAGATGCATTAAAACAACCAATTGAAAAAATGGAAAGAGAGAATTTGGAACTAAATTAAAGGGTAAAAGAATTAGAAGTTGCTTTGGTACCAACAACACTGTTTCAAGAACCTTCAATTTCTATGCAACCTATACTTGAATTGGAGGAGATCCTTGAAAGCAATACGAAATACAAAGGTCCATCAAGTTTATTGCAGGCTGTAAGAAAATATGTTGGTGATGCCATACAAAAAAGGGTTGATGTAATTCAGGAAATTTTGGAGCTTGCCCAAAGTATTGCTAGCTTTTCCTCTAGAATAGAGAATTTCAAAGAATATATGCAAAAATATTTGGAAAACTATGAAGGATTTTCAAGGAAGCTATATACACATTTTCATCCAAAGTCTCAAGTTTAAATTAAACCGAGAGAAAGGAACAAAAACTTCCTTCGCCTTATCACATGAAGCAAATTAATGCATATTGGTTAAAGATAGTTAAAGAGTTAATATAAATGATAAATGAAAATGAGGCCTTAAGGAATAGAAAGAGTGATCTATTTCTTAAACTTGTTAGTCTTACCAAGGAATTAAATGGTCCTAATTTATTGATGGATACCATGATCTTAACCAAAAAATCTTTAACGGGACAACTTAAAGCACTAAAAGTTGCTTGGGATAAGGAATTTACCGAAACTATAGAATTTTTGAGGATGAAGTTGAAAGATGGTTAGTCTGGTATATCAATAGAAATGATGAGTTGGACAACACATTGCATCAATCATATCTAGATAGGAGGGAATTCAAAAGCCAATTATTTAAGATTAAAACTAAACATGAAATAATCGTGGCACCTTTAAGAGAATACATTGAGGAATGTTTGAACAAGGCATTAATCAAAATTACTGAACAAAAAAATCAAGAAATAGTTGGAGCAGTTATGCCACCTCAACCACAACATGTACCTATAAAGGAGCCAACTGCAAGCAAGTAAAAAACACTATTTTCTCCATTATAGTGAGTCAAACATAAACTTTATCCTTTCAGTTTTTCATTAATCCATTTTCTGCTACAATCATTTGTCATCTTGCCTTTATCTTCTCGGATTCTGTGGGATTTAGGTTGATTATTGGTTGTTCTTTTGTCATCTTCCAAGTCTTTTCATTTTATGGTCCATAGGAGCCAATCCCAGTCCTCTTTGAAGGGTGAATGCATTTTTACTTTCGTTAAAGACATTTACTTTTGTATTTAAAGACTCATTATTATTTTTAAGACTTTAAGAGAGCTACTCAGGATATCACATCACTGTATTCTCAAAGACTTTGATCAGAATCTTGAGTTACCAAATGTTTTATCTATCATAATATTTTTGGCTCTTTATGGAATGCTAATTTAAAGCTCTCTTTTATTTGCGGTCCATTCCTTGTTCTCTCTATTTGTGGTATCGTTAAATGTTCTGATGAATGTTGTGATGGATACATCAATCCTTTATATTTTGTATGCATCTTATCTATTTACATTATAAATATTGTACATATTATTTTCTTTTAAAATACACCTAGTCCCAAAACCTCAGGTGTTGTTTTCCTTGAATGCAAATGTAAATATTAAGTCTGGTCCTTCTCAGACCTTTGTTTTGTTTCATTTTATTTTCTTGGAATCATAAGAACAAGAGGAGTACCACCTCTCTAAAAATGCAGGGGATTCATATCCTCGTGAGGTTGACCTTAAGACCGTAAGAAAGTATTTTAGATCAACACCCTTCAAATTTACCTGTGCACCAATACAAACCCCACCATGCATCCAAACAAAAATATGGTTTCTTAATGGAAGCTTGCATCTATAAATCCCTTCTAAAAGTCCGTTAGAGAATATTTCTAGTTCATGCAAGTTCCAAAAGACATCATGGATCATTCACATGCTCACGACTATAAGCGGTTCAACTACCACCAGGCAACTGCCTTTTTCCTCCATAATTTCAAAGGCATTACTATTAGTTGTCTGGAGGAGAATTGGTCATGTCATGATGGATGGAGGACAAGATGAATTGAATGCCAATCTCCTCGTCCTTTTCTCCCGTCTCTTCAAGCATGCTCCGAACGTGTTATAATGGAAATATGATGGTTGTCTATCTTCTCGATTAGGGAGTAATAAAATGTCTATTATTCAAGAATATTTTGCTAAATTTTCCATAATTTTTTACCTCAACCTTATTCTTTTTGGCTCTTTGTACCCTTGGAAAAATAGTGGAGACATATACAACTTGTATATTATGAACTTTTGATGTTTTTGAATGGAGTTTTTTTTTGTATTAAAAAAAAGAATTATTTGACACTAAAAAAATCTATTAAAAACTGACATAACTTTTTTTCTACAAGCCTCCATTTTTGGAGCTCTTTGGATTGTTAGAAAGAGCTTGGAGAGATCTACAACTTTGATGTTCTCTTGAATATTTTGCACATATTTATTCATTTTTTTTCAAAGGAAAACCTCATGGAGAAACCTAAGAGATGCTTCCCTATATTCATGGATGGCATCCAAAGTAAACCCACCATCATAGACAATTGTGCCTCACCCAATGGGGTTTGAACGAGACACCTAATGACACAAAACTAGCCAAATACATAACAATAAAAACAACCAATGCTTGAACCAACCCTTGAGGCTTTGCCCAATTATTCTTGTATTCCAAAGAATAAAAAATTATACATTTGTGACATTGGTAAAACATTATATGATTGTGAAAATAAGTTTTTTTTTTTAATTATATAATTTTGATTCTATATTTTTTATATTTTTAGTTATTCTCATCATTTATTATGTGTGCACAAGGAATTAAACTCTTTATTTTAGTGCGTATGAATCTAAACTATTTATCATCATTTCAAACTTGGACTTTTAACTCTAAATTAACCCAAGTTTCCCAGAAATAATCAATAACACCTCTAACATAGTGTGATGTCAACTTTCTAATTTTATTATTTTCCTTAGGAGGACCATTTTAGACCTTAAAATTCTACAATTTTTCGGTCCTCAATGACTTTGAGCTTAGAGATGGGGGATTTGACCCATTCTTTTACATGTCGCTTGACTGTCTTGATATTTTTGTCCCAAACAAACAGATGGGATAATATGATTGGAATGGAATAGGATCTCTAAATAATATCTAGATAGCTTGATGCTCAAGCCAGAGAGGCTTAAATTTGAAAGACACATGATGATAATATTCTACTAAGTCAAATTGTAGGGATATTACTTATGGTTCAATACAAATGTCTAGATGATTTTAGAAAGAACTTGAGCATCTCTAAAGATAAAGGAGTTGTGTAACAAAAAGTGTTTAAGTATTTTTGATATATGTCTAGTGCCCACTCTTTTGTTACTTACCCTACTTACCTTAACCAATGTTTTTTTTTTCAAATCATATAAGTCATAACCTATCAAAGTATTTGGTGATCAAATCATATTTATAAAATAAATTATCATCTATCTTATGCAATAAAACATTTATATTTCGTTCCTACCTTGAAAATTAGGCTATAACACAGATACATGAGTGTCACTTGTGCATCATTGACAAAAAATAATAATAAATATTATATTGCAACATTTAGAGAAAAATCAACCTTTCATAGAAATTAAAAAGAACTTACAACTAAAAACATCGACATTTGAAAATATATTTAGAAACACATAAATATTTTCTTCAATTTGCTAAAAAAATACTATATGAAAACACTATATACAACATGGTCTACTATATGCATGTTCAAATACATGAACAAACACTGTCAAGTCTTAAAAATTGTTGTTTGATACGAATACTTAACATGATTTCAAATATAAGTGCATGGTATTCCCAAGAGTATCAATTGTTGCATAAATATTTAGATGTAACAAATATTCTATAAAAATTGAGATGCACAATAATGGATTTGGGGAAAATGTTAAGAAATCCTATTATATATTCATGGAATGGTTTTATTTTTAGCCAAAAGAATAAATATGTAGAGAATTATTATCATAAATTTGGCTATAATGTTTTTATTTTTAATGAAAATATGAAAAATTTTAGACTAAATTTATTTAGAACTTTTAAAATTTAACCAAATTGGCGTAATTTCACTTAAAAAAAAATTGACCCTAATGTGGGACATGGGGTCCACCCAGGTCTCAATATGGTGTAGGATCCCTCTTTCTTCTCTTGTGGACTTAAAACCAAGTTGAGATATTTGATGAAGACTCTCCCTTTCACATCCAATGAAGCCCAAAAATCCTTGAGAAACTCCAACCAAGAAATTTTATCTAAATACCTATTAGGGACATAAATATTGAAGAAATTCATAGTTGGACCCTCAACTAAAATCTCTTACTTGGGTGAAAATCCGATTTTCCATTTTTGAGAGAAAAGAAGTGGCGGTCACATCAAATCTTAGAGGGTGGCCATGCCCTTTGAGGACCCTTCAAAATTGATGTAAAATCATTCATTTCCATGACGCCAAATATGGAATTGTAGTTCTAGAAAGTTCACTTAATGTATCTTCCTCTCATGTAGGAACACTATGACTAACTTTCTATTATAATTAAGATATTTAAGCACTCCCACATGTTTCCAATTCCTACTCTTCTACATTTATACAATAGGATTTCAGTTCTTGGATTAGGTTGAATTACACCCCCCAAAGGTATTTTGGAGTGTATTTTGAGTCCCCATTGCCTTACCTTGATTTTATTTTTCTTCAGGAATTTCAGTATTTGTTTTCTGTGCTCTTGTCTTTACTCCTTTTGAATTGTTCGATACTTCTTCCTTTGATATATGGAGAGCTCTGTTGCAAGTGAGAAACCTGGAAGGGGTTTCCATGGGATACTATTGAGCATCAATGGTGCCATTGGAGGGTTATCTATTCCTTCTTAGTTTGAGATGAGCACATATGGGTGGTTCAATGGTAGGGTGCATTTATTAGTGGGACAAATCCTTTTGGTTTAAGATATGAGTCAACATCTTGGGCCTCTGTTTTTTGGGATCCTCCAATGGTTGATGCATTGTTGAGAAGTTTGAAGCATTTATTTTGAGATGGAGCAAGAACCCATTTATTTATCGAGGATTAAGGGGAATGAATCCCTTAGATCTATTTAAATGAAGGGGTCAATTTTCCATAGCAAGAAGTGATTATT
>JZKD02S0448952.1:0-17550 GCA_000966675.3 Picea glauca
TGCTCTACTCCACTTGGAAGATATAGAGGAAGAAAAAAGACGTGAAAATATGAAGAATATTAATAGGGAAATCTAAAAGTTGAATCCTCCTAATAAAAAGCTTTCAACGTTGAATCTAAAAACACATGAAAATGAGCATAAGAAAAAAATATCATAACATTCAGGGATCCATAATATATCTAAGAAAAAGGACTTTTTTTTATTAATTAGATCAAAATCGTTCTTAATAAAAAATCTAAGGAGATCTAAAAGCTAGTCGTTTTTAATCAAAAGACTAAGGAGATCTAAAAGCTAGTCGTTCTTAATCAAAAGACTAAGGAGTTAATGACGGTGATGTTTACGCCGAAAGACATACACCTATTGACAATGGGCACATTTAATATGTTTTTAGTACTTAATCAGTTTTGTATGGACAAGATTAAATATTGTTGAAATATTCTTAGTCGTCCCAATAAATGGTTATGATTTCAACCACTAACTTCCTCACTATTATAAAGACATCAGTTTACATGTTTATTTTTTTACTTTTACTTAATCATATTTAAAATTTACTATGATGATTAGCTGATTGCCACCTCTGAGTAATTTCTAAAGAGCCCAAATTTACCAACCATAATTTTTACTCCAACTATTATTTACTAGGCAAGACTTTCGACATTCACCAGCCACGAATGACTGTGATAGTCATATATCCATCAATACTACAATGGCAATGATGTTCATACAGAGGTAATAGAATGCATTGTTGCATGTGATATTTAATGCAGGTAATGACAATTTGAACCACTGTTATGCATGCTTTTGCCAACTGGAACGCATACCTGTGAAACTGTAACAACTTTGTTGACATTTGATTCGATCTGTTTAAGCAACCGCTCGAATTTTTGGCTCTCTCGCCAGACTTTGGTGTCATTTTGTTTGAAGAATAGTACGAGGTTGAAGTATGAGTGGCCATTGACCGTTATCGTTGGGGAAGAGAGCAGTGTTGAGAGAGGTAGTATCGGTTCCGTAGCCTTGGCTATACAAAACAAATTACCGTATCCACATGCCCCTCCTGTACCGTTTTCACAGCTAAACATTCAGTCTGGAAACAGGCAAAGGAGATCCTAATTCATGCAAAACTGTAGTATATAAAGATATAAAGTTAAGGAACGGTAGCCATTGTCCCAGATGCATCACTCCCACCATGAATGTGGCATGAGTTGACTCCTAGCCGCTATATCCATGAGTTGTAGTTAATAACCAGGTAAATGTCAACAATGAGGCCAATGCAATGCTCTTTACCTGTTCCATCGATCTCGTGCATATGATATTAAGCAACAATAAGAACCACCACTGCAGCTACCCAGCGCACGACTCAGTCTAAATTACAAGGGCTAATCTGAGATTGAAGGAGATCTGAAGCAATAACGACGACTTACAGAAAGGGGAGGACTTGTTTAGTTGGGTTTGCAATGAGGATTGGGCAGAGTATATATAGATGTGTCAATGCTCTATCGTTCAAGCATCCAAAATTTATGTTTTTGAAAGTAGTTTCATCGTAAATGGATGTTTTAACTAAAAATTTTATTGATTACTAAGCAACACAATGTCCTTCATTGGCCCACTTGCACACGATGAGGGAATTTACTATTGGCGGATATTGATGTAAAGTCAGAGTGAGGAGGCGGGACTCTATATAGGGACATTTCTTCACCAATGTGACTCAGGATGACTGCTTTTCTCCATTGTAATTATCACAGTAGCACAAGGAATTACAATGGAAGTATATCTGAATGGTTGGGTTCGTTTGAACTATGGAAAACAAACTGGTTGACACGCTCGGCCATGTGCTTCAAGCTTTATCAGGTTCAATCCAAAAAACAAAAAGTCAGAAGTCGGGATGACGAAGGAACTTAGAAGCCGTTGCCGAGTCGGTGAAGAAGATATCTGGATACAGGGGATTGGTAGATGTTTGATAGTTGAAGAACAGGTGGCAGGTTATTATAGGTTATTGAAAAAAAAAATATTTTTAACATTTACGAGGCTAAAAATAGTCGATAAAATTGATAGACAATGAAGTTCCA
Source organism: Picea glauca (assembly GCA_000966675.3). Lineage (NCBI taxonomy): Eukaryota > Viridiplantae > Streptophyta > Pinopsida > Pinales > Pinaceae > Picea > Picea glauca. Next base: position 2,067 of record JZKD02S0448952.1, read on the forward strand.
GAGAAGAACCTCCCCTTAAAAACACTTTCGGTGTAATAATTATATTATCAGGAAAATTTGTTTTTATTGAATTCTATTACAAAATAATTTTAGTGTTTTTAAATTTAATTTATTTTTAACAAAATTCAATCATATTCAATTGAAATTATAAAAAAAAAGATTATTGAATTTTAAAAAAAAGGCTAAATGTATTTAAATGGATCTAAAATTAAATAATAATAATCATTTTGAATTGAAATTATAAAGGATATTATTATAATTTCAATTTAATTCAAAATGATTTTTTTTTTAATTCTAGATATATTTAAATACATTTAATCATCTTTTTAAAATTCAATAAAACAAAAAATTATAATTTCAATTCATTCAATATGATTGATTTTTGTTAAAAATAAAGTAAATTTAGAAATAATTAAACCAACTTATAGTAGAATCGTGAACAAATTTTCCTTCGAGTATAGCTTAAAATTGTTTATGTTTGGTTAATAATTCATCTTCCTCAAAAGGCTCAAGACCCAGAGGCATCTCGCAAGAATGAAAGTTTGTCCCCCTACATACCACCAGTGGGTTATTCCAAGTGGTGTGGTTTTCCTTAAATAACGGTGATGAGTCATCTGACATTCGCGGATAGCAGCCAATAATAGTTGTCACATGGCAAACCATAAGCGTGCATGGCCCATAATTGGTATACCCACAAAGAAAAATGGTGGTTATGATCCCTCCAAAAAGGAATAAGAATGGCTCATGGTATGGACATCGTGTCATTGATAGTTAAGGGTGACTCTCTCGATCATATTGAGGCAATCAAACAAGTTTGGCATAATGAAAGAACTTTGAATCTAGTGACGCATAGATGACTCAACAAACCATTCTAGGATATGTTTCATTTGTTACAAGGCTTTTATAATTTTTTATTCATTTGTACTTTAAGAGTTAACAATATTGTTGTTGATGCTCTTACTAATCAAGGAGCAGAACTTGATTGGGATAAGTAGGAGGTATGGAATAAGAACCAATCTACTCCTCTTGGTATGCAATTTTTCTCTAACCTCTTTCGCCAAAGTATATAAGAATAACCTTAATTTTATAACACTGGGTGAGTTGTTCACTTGGGAAGGATATGGCAACAACATCATTAAACATATGGTGATGAATCCTAAGCTCCATTTTTTTAGTGGTTGAAGGGCTTCTTCACCTAAATCCAATGTCACAAGGTCCATAATTGTGCTTTCAAGGGGGTAATGGAGTATACATGCACGTTTACCTAATACATCATTTTTCCTATGTTCTATAGTCCAWRTATGAGGGCGCACTTGGTCTCACTTGGTCTAAGATATTCTCCCTTGGATGAGAATATTCTTCCCCTAGACAAGGGYGCACCTCTTTTTGAGTCATGCCTTAGTTATAGTTCAATTACACCAGTGGAGTTCAATCTTGCATGTCTACCTTGGAATCATCACCAAGTCTTGTATGTCTACCTTGGAATCATCGYAGAGTCTTGCATGTTTACCTTGGAATCATCRCCAGGAGCACATGTCTTCCTTGGAATCATCGTCAGGAGCACATGTCTTCCTCGRAATCATCACCAGGAGTGTGCATTRCATGTGCATGAGGCTAGGAGGGCGCATTTRTTGTGCACAAATGAGTGTAACTCACTCCACTTGTGCATAACTAATTAATTGTTGATAGCATGGATAGTTAAACTAAGACTAGGTGGCAGATTACTAGTGTTTCAGTTATTGCGTGTCCATGTAAGCTCTATAAGTTCAACTATGACACATTAAATCACCATGTAGCCTATATCTCTTATAAATTATTCACTCATTTATAGATTTTCATTCATTCTCTCTTTGTCTCTTTTGTCTCAAGCTTGAAATTGTTGCTTCTTTTTGCAAACTAGATTCTTTGTGCAGGTTATTCAACAATTTCACAAAAGAAGCAACAATTTCAAGCTTGAGACATAAGATATGAAGAGAGAATGAGTGAAAACCTACTCCACAATAAATGAGTGAATAATTTACAAGAGATATAGGCTACATGGTGAGTTTATGTGCCATAGTTGAGCTTCTACAGCTTACATGGACATGCACTAACTGAAACACTAGTAATATGCCACCTAGTCTTAGTTTATTTGTCCATGCAGTCATCAGTTAACTAGTTATGCATTGGTGGAGTGAGTTACACTCATGCATGCACAATGAATGCACCCTCCTAGCCTCATGCACATGTAATGCACACTCTTGGTGATGATTCCAAGATAGGCATGCAAGACTTGGTGATCATTCCAAGGTAGATATGCAAGATTGAACTCCATTGGTGTAATTGAAGCATGACTCAAGAAGAGGTGCACCCTTGTCTAGGGGGAGAATATTCTCATCTAAGGGAGAATTTATTGGACCAAGTGAGATCAAGTGCACCCTCATGCATGGACTATAGAACATGGGAAAAATGATGTACTAAGTAAGTATACTCCAATACCCCCCCCCAAAAAAAAAAAAAATCACAATTGGGGTGTATACAATGCATGGGTCCCGATAATAAGCCATGTTAGGTACCCATGCACAGATGCATCTATGAAAAGAAAACAACTGAAAGATGAAGAAAGAGGGAAAACCTAGTGGGAAAARAAAAACTAAAAAAGACAATGTTGACTATGGCAATTGTCATCCAATTGTGTCCTTCACTCCAAGGAGACCTCRCAATGCTACACATTTATGCTCGGTGAATGATTTGATGAAGATGTAAATGTCGGTGTGGATTTGGTRAAGTGAATGCACCAATGAGAATCCCTTACCTATCACTTGCTCTGATCGGAAGGAAGAGGAACCAAATCCCATGAGGGGTTCTCAATGTAGGATTTGTATTCCTCATTCATGGAAGCTTCCCAATAATGGTTTCCTACAACCTTTGCATAGGACTGAGGGGGATCAAATGCAAGAACCATATAGCAATTCATGGGTAATAATGGCTCAGTAGTTATGAGGGCACATGGAACACCCTCAAATTGAGATCTTGTTCTCCTTGGATCGACAGGTTCACCCACTAGATCTCTGATGACTTGTGGGTATGTTGTTCCCACCATCGTCTAAGATTCAGATCAGTAATAACATGTTCATGAACCTCTAAATTAGATTTTGAAATATGATATGATATCTTATCCAAATAGCATGAAGAGACCTCGCTAAGATCGACTTTAGGAAGAGGCAGAGACGTCGTTGCAAGTTGCTCCTGAAATGCTTGCAGGGGGCCTTCAACGAACTTTTCACATCTTTCAATGAACAATCTATATGTGGAATGATCCAATGACCTATTCCCTGAATTTGAAATCCAAGTATTGGAGCATAACTCTTACCTAGATCTTTCGGTGGCTTTTCTCTAGGATTTTTCTTGGCATTCTCTGATATGAAATCTTCAAGATCGTTCGGTTTCCCTAATAGATCCTCCAATGTGGTCCATACTTCATCTGTTGTGGGAGCAGATTCTACATGGAAGAATAGTTTTGAAGATATTGACAAGCATATCAACTCGAATGCCATATCTTGTATGTTAAGAAAATGAGCTTTATCATCAATGGAATTAGGCTCTTCTTTGGTTCCCATAGTAATCTGATAAAGTCCTTTACTTATGAGGAGAAGGAGAAATTTAGGATTCCATTTAAAATAGTTGTATGGAGTGAGGATCATTGTCGAGGGTAGATCCATTCTCTATGGTCGCTCAAATCCTTTGTAACTTACAAAAGAAAGTATATGTGCCTCCTCATAAGATCATTTGCTCTAATACCATGTGAAATTTTTATGCTATGATACCATGTGAAATTGTCGAATAAACTGCACAAAGAATCTAATTTGCTAAAAGAAACAACAATTTCAAGCTTGAGACAAAAGAGATGAAGAGAGAACGAATGAAAATATATTCCATAATAAATGAGTGAATAATTTACAAGAGATATAGGCTACATGGTGACTTAATGTGCCATAATTGAGCTTATAGAGATTACATGGACATGCACTAACTAAAACACTAGTAATCTACCACCTAGTCTTAGTTTAACTATCCATGCAGTGAATAGTTAACTAGTTATGCACAAATAGAGTAAGTTACACTCATGCATACACAATGAATGTGCCCCTCTAGCCTCATGCACGTGTAATGCACACTCCTGGTGATGATTCCAAGGAAGACATGTGCTCCTAGTGATGATTCCAAGGTAGGCATGCAAGACTTGGTGATGATTCCAAGGTAGACATGCAAGACTAAACTCCACTAGTGTAACTCAACTATCATTGAAGCATGACTCAAGAAGAGGTGCACCATTGTTTAGGGGAAGAATATTATCATCCAAGGGATAATATCTTTGACCAAGTGAGACCAAATGTGCTCTCATACATGGACTATAGAACATAGGAAAAATTATGTGCAAGGTAAATGTGCATGTGTACTCCAATATAGGAGGTATGAAATAAGCACTATTCTACTTCTCTTGGTATGCAATTTTTCTCGAACCTCTTTCGCTAAAGTTTATAAGAATAACCTGAATTTTATAGCATTGGGTGAGTTGTTCACTTGGGAAGGATATGGCAACAACATCATTAAACATATGGTGATGAATCCTAAGCTCCATTTTTTAGTGGTTGAAGGGCTCCTTCACCTAAATCCAATGTCACAAGGTCCGTAGTAGCTATAGGTTTTGAAGGTAGCTATATTGTTTGAATTCTTAGGAGAGAAGGGGGCACAATTTTGACATGTTTCACTTCACCTTGACCTATGTTTATATCCCCATATCACACTCTAATCAACATCCATGTGTTCATAATGACACAACATTGTTATAAATGGAAAGCCAAAGATGTCACATGTGCGAGATGAGCAAGGTTAATGTTTCATGCAATGCTTGTCATTTCTTTTAGCCCGTGGAGGAAAATTTTCAAGGGGAGGCTCCATTCTTAGTCCAATGATGGTTTGTGATGGTTTCCCTTCATAGATAAAGGTGGCAAGGGGTACTTGAGTTACACTACAATAATGACAGTTGTAAGCTTACCCTTTCAATTTATTATCATCCATGAATAGATGTGACACGAGGGCTCTGAGATTATATGATTATCTTTTGGAGGAGTTCCTTGTGACTTTTTTAGTGTATATTTATATAAAAAAATCTAGAAGGGAATCACCATGTGAGGAGAGGTGAAAAAAATGAGTCTAAGTTAGAGTGAATAGACTATTGGGATGTTATATTCTTTGCAGTGGAAACCCAGTCAATCGATTGGATAATCAAGCATTATCAACAAGGTGATTGATTGACTAAATGGTTAAGTCAAGTCGGTGGTCGACAAGTCAACTGACTAGAGGTCGGAAGGTGGTTGAATGGATGGTCGATTTGTATCCGGCTAGAGGTTGAAAGGTGGTCGAATGGATGGTCAATTGGTAGCCAATTGGAGGTCGAAAGGTGGTCAACTTGATGGTCGATTGGTAGCCGAGTGGTATTTGAAACTAGCAATAGAATCTCGAGAATCATGAGATCAAAGCCAATCATCTTCATGGATCTGTAACCATTTTTAGGCACCTTGAATTAGGGTTTTACATGTAGAGAATGCTTATAAATATGGCATTATGTAATACTATCTGAGTGAATCATAAGAGATTCCAATCGTCATGAAGTGGAAGCCAAAATGGTTGTAGAGTTGTTCTTGTAATAAATTAAGGGAGTAGGATGATGAATTGGTCTTAGGTGTGGACCAGGGTTAGTCATGTAACTCTTTATTCGATGAATGAATAAGACAACACAAGTGGAGGAGTCACTCAAGCATTGTTGGTTTTCCTGGTGAAGGGTTTCTAGGGTAAATATTTGTGTATTTTATGTGTTTGTCATTGTTTACTTTATGTTTTAATTATTAATTTTCTCTCCTATTAGGTTTAGTTTCCCTGCATTTGGGATCATAGTAAGGTTGAGCAGAGCTTATATCTGAGAAAATTTGAATAAGAGTGAATCTTGGCTTCAGGGGGACACCTTTGTCATTGAGCATTCGACTCATTCTTGGATTTGTTCTAAACCTAGGTCTAGTGGGAGTTGTAAGGCAATGATTTGTGATTGAAAGAATGGCAAGCAGTTCTAGGATTGAGTTTCAAAAGTTTAATGGCCAAAATTTTGAGTTGTGGAAGCTTAAAATGGAATACCTTCTTGTAGATTGAGAATAGTGGATCGTTGTGGATCCCAGAACAATTATGATGGGCATGTCGAAGGAAGATTCGGAGAAAATCGAAAGGAAGACAAGGAGTAGGATCTGAATTTGTCTTATGGATTCGATATTGTTGAATATCTCAGGTGAAGACGCTGCAAAGAAACTGTGGGATAAGTTTGGGAACTTGTACCAATCGAAATCCTCGGTAAACAAGTTGTTTCTTCAGAAAAAATTGTACCTTATGAGGGTGAGTGATGGTAACTCAGTAATAGATCACTTGAATGCATTCAATACTGTGATAAGTCATCTATTGTCTGTGGATATTAAAGTCATCAAGGAGGAGAAATGTATCAGTATGTTGTGTTCTTTTCCAGATTCATAGGATAATCTAGTTGTGGCTATTGGGAGTAATTCAACCACATTAATGCTTGAAGTTCTGGTTTCATCTCTACTGTTAGAGGAAACGAGGAAAAAAAACATGGAAGGATCGAACAAGGATGCCTTCATGGTGATAGGTCGATCGGTTGACAAAGGAAGAGGTAAATTCTTCGGTAGAAAGTCTAATTCTAATGGTAGATCTAAATCCCTAGTTTGATAAATGAGAAAATGTTGAAAGTGCGGTAAAGTTGAGCATTGCAAAGGAATTGCAAGTCGAAAGCGGCGAAGAAAAGTTAGGGATTTAATGAGAAGTAGTTGACTAAAAGAAATACTTATCTAGACGAAGGAGGAAACATTTATTTGGCATTAACCAGTACACAGTCATATCATAATGTTTGGTTGATCAACTCGGGTACATCCTTTCATATGACACCTCACAAGGAATATGAAAAATATGAAGGAGGACATGTATTATTGGAAGATGATTCAACAACCAAGATTTTTGAACAAGGTAGAGTATGACTGATGCTAAAGGATGGGAAGAGGAGAACCCTTCTGTTGATCTGTGTTCTTGATCAACTTGGTGTTTTCATCTAACCACCCATAGGACTTTCCTTACATGTTATTTATGTTTATTTTTCTTTCATTTTTCTTTTCTCTCCTATCAAAACAATTTTCAAATACTTAGTCATTTTTCAAACAATACGGAGCAGGGGTAACAAAAGTCTCAAATTTGTAGGTCCATCAAACTACAGGTTTGCATTCACTCTTCCTACATTTAGTACATTTCTCCTCCGTATACTTATTAATTCACTTTCACCTTTTTATACTTAGTCACTTTTCGAAAATGTGGATGCAGAGCTACATATCATTCGTTAAACTTGCTTGATTTCCTAGGTCGGCGGGTCCACAACTCCACATTCACCAAAATGCATTTCCCCTTTTCGTTCCCCGAATTATATCTTTTTCACTTTTTCGACACTTAATCAATTATCACCAAAGCAAATGCAGAATTACACTTTTCTCACTAATATTTTACTTGAGTTTTTAGGTCCTTAAGTCTGCAAGTCCGTATTTCTCCAAAACAACTTAACTATATTTCCAATCTCGATGTGGACTTCCTCGCCCTTCCTCATATTCACATTCACTAGTTCATAGGTCCACATTTTCGTGTCATACATTTTACACTTCCCATTTATCATTTTGCATCTGCATACTTAACACTTCCCATTCACCATGATATCACATCACCACTTCCCATCACATTGATTCCCCTCATCGTATCAGTTGCCACTTGTACAAGAATAATATCGTTATTAATTTAACGACACATCGATTAAATCTCACAATTAATATAAATCTCATGTAAGCCAACAATATTAAAACCAATATTTAGGATTGATTGAGTTCTCAAGACAATACTTGGTGAAATTAAATAAAATCAAATATGCCAAGTTGTAAGTATCGACAGTAGTGCCACCTTTGTGTCAAAAGCATAAAAGAATGTCAAGTAAGAAAAAGGAATTGTATTGTGGAGATACATTGAACACACCGGGGTGTGAGAATCAAGAGTTTTAATGGTCTAGGGCATACAATTACTACAAATATATTTCCTCGCCAGAGAAGAAAATGAACTTGATCTGGACCTCGAAAATAACATTAACAAGTTGTGTTCCGGAAGTGACAGCCTTTCAAGAAATTGTTCAATAGTGTGTAGACAATTTCAAATCTCAACAGAGAATAATTCAATTGCAAGTTCATCGACCCATTTCTCTAGCTCCTTCGACATTCTCCAATATGATGTGACTCCTTGCACCTATCATGCGGTTCAAGAACAAAGAGGTTGATGAATTTCTAAAGCAACACAAATGAGGAAATAGGTTTCTAAGCAATTACTTGGAAGACCCAACCAATAACCCCATAAATTCCAGGATTGAGGTAACTTCATTAAAAAACCCCTATAGAGAATTTGCATGGTTGTTCACCTGCATTATTGGTTTGGAATATACAATGTTTATACCAATAAATGTCATATATGCCCTGCACTATGCTTTGCATGAAAAGGCCATTGTTGATTGGGGTTATCTTATCTCAAATGAAATTTATTTCAAATTGAGTAACCTAAAAAAGAATCGAAAGTTTTATATGATTTCTTACCTCATTTTTGCCATCGCTTATGATCATGTATTTGAAGAAGATCTGTAACTTTACAACATGCGGCCTACAATTGTGAGACTAAGAAATTGTTACTGGAAAAGGTAAATTCTAGGAATAAAAGGTCATCAGAAATATGGAAATCCTCAATTGATTTAGATGGAGTAGCACCATCCAAAATTGCATACTTCCACGGAGCTATTGGTGAGGCCTTGAAGCAGTCAATTGATAACATGGAAAAGGAAAAATTCAGAATTGAAAAGAAGGATAAAAGAATTAGAAGTTGCTTTGGTACTAGGACCATTGTTTCCTGAACCTTGAGTTCAATCCAACCTGCACTTGTATTAGAGGATACCCCGAAAAGCAACACAAAGTACAAAGGCTCATCAAGATTACTAAAAGCTATAAGAAAATATGTTGGTGATGTCGTATAGAAGAGAATAGATATAATCCAACAAATTTGGAAGCTTGCCCAAAGCGTTGCTAGATTTTCGTCCATAATACAAAATTTCAAAGAATACTTGCAAAAGGATTTAGAAATTGATGAAGGATTTTTCAAGGAAGTCGTGAATACATTTTCAGCCAAACTCTCAAGCTTCAATGAAGTCTAAAGGAAAGAACAAAAGCTTCCTTCGCCTTACTGTATGAAACATATCAATGCATGCTAGCTAAGGAGAATCAAGGAATTAAGATAAATGATTGATGCAATTGATGTCTTAAGAAATAAAAAGAGTGTTTTGTTTCTCAATCTTGTTAATATTACTAAAGAATTAAATGGTCCCAATTTATTGATGGGTACCATGGTCCTATCAAAATAATCTTTAATGGGACAACTTAATGCATTAAAAGTCACTTGGGAAAATGAATTTACCGAAACTATAGAATTTTATGAAGATGAAGTTGAAAAATGGCTAGTTCGATATATCAACAAGAATGATGAAGTGGATGACAAGTTGCATCAATCACAGATGGATTTGAGGGAATTTGAAAATAAGTTGTTTGAAATTAAAACTAAGCATGAAATTATTGTAGCACCTTTAAGGGAATACATTGAGGAGTGGTTGAAAAAGACATTAATAAGAATTACTGAACCGAAAAATCAAGAAGCAGTTACAACGGTTATGCCACCTCAACCACAACGTACACCTATAAAGGAATCAATTGCAAACAAGTAAAGGTTACAAGTACTTTCCATCGCAATGAGTCAAGCAACAACCTTTTCCCCTTTTTATTTTTTTTCCTCTACGACCATTTGTCACGTTGCCTTTATTTGTATTTAAAGACTTATATTATTTTTTAGGCTCTGAGAGAACTACTTGCGATACTACATTGTTGTATTCACAAAGACTTTGATTTGAAGCTTGAGTTTCCAAATGTTTTATCCATCATAATATTTGTTGTCTCTAATGGAATGATCATTTAAAGTTCTCTTATCTATGTGGCCCATGTTTCATATCTCTTTTAATTGTGAATATCTTTTATTATCTTGATGAATGTTGTGATGGAAATGTTAACTTTTTATCTATCATGCTTATTTGCTTTATCCACATTGTAAATATTGTATATATCTATCTTTATTTTTGAAGGGTATCATGTCCATATTCTAGATACTTTTTTTTTATAAGAATGTTAGCTTTTACAGAATTTGGGTTCTTTTCAGATATTGTTATAAGTTTATAAGAAAAAGAGGAGTACCACCTCTCTAAAAATGCAGGTGGATTCATATCCTGGTGAGGTTGACCTTAAGACCGTAAAACATTATTTTTGATCAACATTTTTTGGTGACCATATTGGGGAGAGAAAAAGGACCAGAATTTAATGACTCAACCTAACCCGAATCAACCAAATTTGCAAATTGGTCTCAGAAATCAGTAGAACGTATTGCACCAAAAATACAATTTAACAATAAGAACAACAAGAACCAGAGAAGAATTAGAAATATCATGGGAGACTCTTGCTCGTGAAGAAGAAAGAGAAATCACGAGAAGACATAGACAAATAGTTGAAAACTAAGAAAAGTATGGAAACATACAAAGGGTCGATAACGAGAAGTAAGAGTAAACAACTTCAAATTTTTGAAGTTGAACAAAGTTCTAAGACTGAGAAAAAAGAAACTCAAGCAATGGGCGATAGAGAGGAAATAAATGATGTTCTTGAGATTAACAGAGAAGAAAGAAATGATAGAAATAGAATCCCATGAAGAAGGGTTGGAAATAGCCCATTAAATCTTCATGGAGAACAACATCAATTACCTATTCTTCCACAAGGAGTCTTACCAATATTTTCAGGAGACAAAGTAATGGACCCAAAGAGACATATGGACCAATTGTTGGCTATGTGTGAAATACATTTAATAGACCATGATGATGTAATTATAAGAGTTTTCTACAAATGTTGATAGGCCCGACCTATGAATGGTACATGTCTCTTCCTGCTCGATCAATTTCATCATTTGATGATTTGGAAGCAATGTTTATGACCATGTTTGCACCTCCAATTGCATCATACATTGCTCACACAATTTACCCAACTTCATTTGAGAAAGGGAGAAAGAATCAAAGATTTCAATTTGTGATTTTTCAAAATCCTAAATCAAATTCCAAAGGCACAAAGACCAAATGATCCAGTTATACTCGGATGTTATAAGAATGCCATGCCAACTAATGTGAAATATGCTATCAGAGTTGCTCAAATAGAAGAGTTAGACGATGTTATAACCAAAGCAACATAAATGGAAKAAATTATGATAGAAACAAATGTTGATCCAAAGATTATCCATGAAAATTTCAAAGGCACATGGATAACCTTACTATAGCAAATCAAGGAGCATCAGCTTCAAGAAATGTTGAAAAAYGAGGAATTGGAGGAGGATTTTTTCAAGGGATTGTCCCAAATGTGAGAAATGATCCAACTATTACCCAAGAAACAAAGCAAAGACTGGAAATAACTCAAATGAATAGACTATTCGACAAATGCAAATTGAGATAACAAGATTAAGGAGAGCTGAAAACTTCATTCTAGTTGATCAAAATCCAAGAGTTCCTAATCAGGAATAGAGAAGAATCCCTAATGAAGAACAAAGTGTAAGAAATGATAACATAAATGAAGAACAAAGGGAAAGAGCACCCCACATGCCAAATCCAAATGCTCTTATATTGGAAGAAATTGTTGAGGAAGAAAATTTTGAACAAGATCCAAACATCATCTAAGAAGAAAATTTAGAATCAGTACAGACTGATGAACAAGAATCATCTGTCTACATCTTCAATGAGAAAGACGAATCTGACATCTTATAGGAAAATGTTATCCAAACAAGAACACAAGTTAACAAGTTCAAAATGAAAGAAGCTCCAGAAAAATAAAAGACTAAAGCAAATCAAGCAGAGACAACAAAGCAGCAAGTTGTTGTTAGCCGGGCTAAGACTCAAAAAGAAATAATCTATAATGCGATTGATGATTTTTCCAAACTCATAATTACTTTTCCTTTTATGGAGTGAGTCAAGATACCACATCAAAGAGAAAAATTGTTGAGAATACTTCATGATTCAGATACCACATCAAAGAGAAAAATTGTTGAGAATACTTCATGATTCAGATACAAACATGGAAGTTGTAGTTATACATTCTAAACAACAAAAAAGTTATTCATTAGCTAAAACAAGAGGGAAAGTTCCACCATTCTATATAACCATAGAGAATCATGATGTTGTATTACACAATTGTTTGATTGGTAGTGGTGCTACCAATAACATCATGCTTGCTATGGGGAAATTCCCCCTAAACCGGGTCTAAGGAATAGGAAGAGCAATAACTCCCTTAAAAAATTGACTTATCTCTAATCTACCCCAAAACAATCTTGACTAAGTGATAAGATAAATAGAGAAGAAAATGTTAATGAGTGCATCTTGAATCCTTATGGTTGATGTAGACTTCTTCCACTTGTTGTTGCCTCCTAGATCATAGATCTCCTCCCAAAGATGACCTGCAAGGGGTTAAGAATACAATGCAACAACATATACAATCTCTACTAATCACTTAATAGCCTAAATATAGATATAAATGCTCAAATTAACAAGAACACGTACACATAAGGTTTTGAAAATATAATCTCTTTTATTCAAATTCAAGATGAAAGGTTACAACCTTTGCTTGTGAACACCGCTCTATGAACCAAGTTCGGGCTCCTCTGTCATGTCTCCAAGTGCATCAATCCCACATAGAATTCTCACAACCAACATACCATCAAGGGAATAAGGAAGGGTTGCATAGGGAGAATGGTTGGAGGGGAAAGTTGAGGCTAAAACTTAGAGCAAGATGCAAAACTTGGGCAACGAGAGGGAAAGGATTTTGGCAATTCTTTCTTATTCTCTTGTCCATATATCTAAATGACTCCCCAAGACCTCTTTTTATATGAGAAAAAGATGGTTATTCAGTTTGGGGATGGTCTACAAGGGGTAAAATGGTTAGGAAACCCTCCATAGCTCGTAAACTTTGTCGAAATACATGCAATTTTATATTTTTTGCAACTTTTGGAGGTAAACGCGGGATAACTAGCATGCAAAAAGCATATGTACATGGCCTAACTAGCATGTAGCTCGCGTGTGTAGATAGACTATTAATGCAGCAGGGTGCATACATTATCCAAAAAATCGTTTTTTAGAAGGAAACCTCATAAGTATGTTTGGAAAAGTATGCAAATGGATGGGCCAATGTATTGGATGCATAGAAGTGGAAATTTTTTACTATAACAAATTCCCCCTAATGTGTGAGTTCAGAAGAGAAACCGATGGCCGAAATACATTACAATATATTGACACAGTGGGAAGGCACAGAGTTGAGTGAGCCTGAGATGAGTGTTCGTGAGCGTTCCATCTGCAAAATAATGATAATCTCTTTGAGGTGGGCATACCCATGCTTGGGATAAACTAAGCATGGATGTCAATCAAGTACACTGCAGATCCATGTCATATAAAATAACTGTGACTACAAGACAAATATGAATGTCTATATAAAGTGTAGCTGCGAACAATACACAACGGATCTACATCTCAAAATCATCTGAAGATATACACGTACAATGTGATATGCATCCTTAGGAAGCATCAATGCCCGTGGCTGGAGATGATAACTTCATAGCTTGAGAAACAACTTCAAGATCTTCAAAACACAGGTAGGAGTACAATAGGAGTGTAAGACTCACTACTTTAAGGTCTTCGACATGCCGTCAGGGAAAGACTAGAGGACCTTAATCATCAGGGACAAAACTTCATTGATTTTGAATCCGAACTTGACTAGACTCTCGGAATGGCCAACTCGTGAAAGTCAAAAGATCAACTGTAGAATGGCCGACTCATGTTGGATAAAACTTCCCTTGGACAAAAGCACAACAAAATGATGAGACTCAGGAAGCATATTATTGACATAAGTTTGTAACAAAGGAGGCACCACAAACTCTCCATATGTTTGGAAGAGTAACCAAATGGAGGAGGACACAACTCTATGTAACGAGAACAACTTCCTAAGGTCATACTAAATCCCAATGCTTGCAGAACAAACGAAAGGATGTGCTTTGTCCAAGGGCGACTATCTTGATGCTGATAAAAGAAAATGTAAATCTCATCCCCTCTTTTTGGAATATTTGATTTTTTTTGTCTTTTTCAAAATTTTAATGAGCTTGAAAAGGAATAAAAGAATGCTACGTTACAAAGGAGGAACGTGTGTCGCGGGAAAGCAAACTAGTTCCAAGCGCATGGAACATACTGATGCTCGGTGCAAGGAGACATGTGTAGGATAATGACACTCGGGAAAATTCTTCCATGGGTCAAGGTGTCAGATCGCAAGGAAAAAAAGTGCTACAAGGCTTGCACCTAAGGAATGCTCTATAGGTTCAGTAATAGCAACATGAAGTCGACATCAGGCCAAAGACGCAAGGATGAGACATGCGATGTGATTACAACATGACACAACAAGACTCCTTCCATGTGAATTTTTATGAGCCCAGAGAAGGTAAGCTTGGTGGTTTTTCATGTTTAGAGAGTTTGAAAAACACTAAAAGAAGACTCCAAAGTATTCATTTTTTGTAATTAGTCTAGTTGGTCAAGAAAAAGGGTTAAACTTGTACCAAAAGGACATCTCTTCAAAACCATTTTAACGAGTGTGACAGAGACAAGATCATTCAACTATCTTTTCAATTTTAAGGAGTCTGAAAAGAGCTTAACTATGGACTCCGAGGGGGTTCCTTTTTCGTAGATAATCTCCAAGGCCCAAAAAAGAGATAAACCAAAACCAGGGAGAATGGCCCTTTTTCGCAAATTTAGTCCCTCGAACCCGAAAAAGGGTTAAACTTACGCTCGAGAATACTCTCCTAGCGAATCGAAGCTCCTAGAGCATACCTTTATTTGTAAATTAACCATCCAGACTGAAAAAGGGGTAAATTATTGTCGGACAGATGTGCCTTCAAATTTTAGTTTGACGAGCGTGAAGGGCAACAAGATCGCTCGACAATCTTTTCAATTTTAGAGAGTCGGAAAAGGGCTTAAGTAAGACTCTGGGGGGGCTTCTTTTCTTAAGTAATTTGAACATGACCGAAAAGAATAAATAATTTTTTGTTAGATATTGCTTTCAAAGTTTTAACGAACTTGAAAGACAACAAATCATGCTCTTTGGGAGTCCCTCGAGTATAGGCCAAAAAAAGATGAAGAAGATTGAGGCTTCAACACACAGTTATGGCAGGACTAAAAGGACTCCCAAGCCTATGGAAAAACTCACAGCATGGA
>JZKD02S0448985.1:0-16415 GCA_000966675.3 Picea glauca
GCTGCCAGACTAGAGACTGGACTGATTGCTTGTAGGATTTGGGGATTTCTCGATTGACTTTAGTGGTAGCTGAGCCTTGGAGGCGAGCTAAGAAGCTAGGCTATTGTCTGGATTGTGTGTGGCCCCTTTGTGGCTCGAGGGGCTGAGGGGGAATCAAAGTACCCCTAGCATTTGGCTGGGATGTACCGGTGAGTCCTCTATGGTCGGAAAGCAACAAGGCGACGAAGCAGCGAGGAGAACAAGAGTTCATTGCGGCAAGCACAAGGAAACATTATGCTCATGCACTTAGTAGAGTAGAGTGCTTAGTTATTCACTGCTGAGTTTATGATTGGTTGGACGTAAATGTCTTTTCCTCTCCCTTTAAACTCTGAAGATTCTCGTTGTAAAATTAGTTTAGTTTTAGGGTTTGGTAAATGGTTGGGGTTCATGGCTATTTCATTTTCATTGTGTATGGTCCAACTATTCATTTTTCATTGTCTTCCATATGCATTGCATTTTGTATTCTGTGGGTGTTGCATGTATATACACCTGGGTGTGTTTTCTTTGCAGTAGATTTTCTCCTTTTTACCTTGGGCGAATTTATATACACCTCGACATGTTTTCTTTGCAGTAGATTTGCTCCTTTTTACCTTGGCCGATTTTATATACACCTGGGCGTGTTTTCTTTGCAGTAGTTTTTTTCCTTTTTAGCTTGTGCGATTTTATATACACCTGGGCGTGTTTTCTTGCAGTAGATTTGCTCTTTTTACCTTGGGCGATTTTATACACACAGAGGGCATTTTTCTATAGTGGGTTTTCTCCTTATACACAGGGTGTTTATGAATATATTGGGCATTGTATTTCTCAGTGGGTTTCTTTTGTTACCCTGGGCATTTTATAACCACCGAGGGAGTTTTTTTTTACTACAGTGGGTACTCTTTTTATACACTGGGCGTTTTAATCTATTGGTGGGCGTCCCCATTCGTGGCTCATGTTTTAAACTATGGCTGGGCGTTCCCATTCATGGCCTAGGTTGTTTGTATTCATGAACTGTAGTGGACAACATTAGATCCTTGTGGGCTCTCCTCGTAGTGCTTGGGATTTCACCTTTTTACTTCCAAAACTGTTCTGGATTCATCACTATTTATGATTCCTTATAAATCTAAACTCCAAATCCAGTTCGTGTAGAAAGGAATTATCAGAACCATTACTTCCAGATTTTCTTATTCTTATTATTGCTAATTGTTATTTATCATCTATCGTCATTGTGGATAGTTAATTGAACTCTGTCCACTTCAAAAGGAATCATCATGAGCATTACTTTTCAGATTGATCCTTTCCTTATTCTAGTTAAATTGTATTTTGTTATATTTCGTCACTTGTTATTTAAATCTCACTTCCTTATTGTTGTTACTATCGTATTACATTACATTCAAAGATTATTACATTATTACATTTTGGTTGTTACTGTCGTATTAGACTATTACATTATTACATTAAATCTCACTGCCTTATTGTTGTTACTACCGTAATAATCTCACTTACAGATTCAAAGATTATTACATTATTACATTTTTACATTACGTTAGGGTAAATGTATTAAATCTAATGTTAGGGTGATGTTATTTGAGTTCCACCATTATACTTCCAACTGTTCAGGATTCATAACTATTTATGAATTCCTTATAAATCTAAACTGTAATTCCAGTTAGCATTGAAAGGAAATATCATAA
This sequence comes from Picea glauca, assembly GCA_000966675.3. Taxonomy (NCBI): domain Eukaryota; kingdom Viridiplantae; phylum Streptophyta; class Pinopsida; order Pinales; family Pinaceae; genus Picea; species Picea glauca. The sequence continues at coordinate 1,713 of JZKD02S0448985.1, forward strand.
CCATTGCTTCCAAAATTGTTTTATTCTTGTTATTGCTAAATTGTTATTATCATCTATCACCATTTGTGGGTAAACATTCGAACTCTATCCACTTAAAAAAGAATTATCATGAGCATTACTTTCCAGATTATTGCCTTCCTTGTTTTAGTTTAATTGATAATTTATTATAGATTGTCATTTGATATTTAAATCTCACCGCCTTATTATTCTTACTGCCTTACTAGAATGAGGTAACCTCCAGATTTATTACTACCTAATGTAACCGCCAGATCCAAAGTTATTACATTATTACATTTTACATTATGTTAGGGTAAATGTATTAAGGAAAGGTATTGTAAGGTCATTTCAACAATTTATTGCAATGCTACTATACCATATTAGAATGAAGGTAAGGTAATGCTAATATAAAAGATCGTCTTAGGATGGAATGTATGAATTAAATGTGAGGAATTGACAGTGTAATCGGAATGAAATATATTGGAACAATAATGTGTTAATCATTAGTGTAATGACCTTGCAACTTAGATGGTTAAATTGCAAGTCCTTATATCATCATGTAATAATGCTAGTGCTATGGTGATGTCATTGTATTTATCATGAATTTAGTTAGTGATTTGCGAGGTCCCTATACTATAATGTAATGATGATGGATTTTATGAAGATGTCATGGTAGTTTATGTTTTGATACTAACATATGAGATGAGTTGTGAACGATATCCTATTGCAAGGTAAGTGAGGTAAGTGTAATGAAATTATTCATTCCGGGTATGTTATTGTAGTACGAGGAGTCACCATGGCTGAGTAAATGGGGCTGGAATTTAGTTGATTTTACATATTTAAGAAGGGGTTGGTAAATCGTCATCTAAAAGAAGTCAAATGGGTTAAATGTTTGTAATTGAAGACAATGAGCCCTTTTAGTGGTTGTTCGTGGTCGGTGTCCTTCTAACTTGCGTCTTCTGTCGAGGCCGTGGTCGCCCTTGATATTGTAGTACTTGGTTCTCTTTCATTGCGTAGTTGCTGGTGTTGGGCGGGAGATAGACACCTCCTTGTAGCCTTAGTATGTATGTCTGGGTGTGTGATCTTACTGCGTAAGGAATCTAGTGTCGTATCAAGAGTCTCGGGCCCTTTAAAGGCAGGGTTTCCACTCTTGTGACACACCTGACAAAAATTACTAGTTTCTACCTGAGCAGTCGACCAGGAGCCTATCTGACCTTCTCTCTCTCCGGAGCAGAGGACTAAGATTAAACGCCCTTCTTTCTTGTGCAGAAATAGTAAGATCTACTACCATGTATTCTTCCCTCTGCATTCATATTGTGCATAACCCAGTAAGTCCTTAATGTTTTCATTGTGCGCCTTATGTCTTGGGTCGCTCCTCGCTTGCCGCTACTTGTTGTGCGTCTGGTCTTCTTTTTGTGATCATCGTGGTTGCGTCTTGTTAGTCGTCAAGTGGGAACATAGAGTCAAGTGTGTATGTTACTTCTACACGCGCGCACACACCTTAAACACACACACAAAAAAAAATTGCACCTGTATCAGAGTTGTTGTCCTAACCAGGAGGGTCTTTACAAAAACATATACTAAATAAAACAAAAACGCACTTGATTTGTGTAAAACAAGATGGTAATCTGGAAATATTAACCATAATCGTCCTGGTGCATTTGTTTCATATGTAATCATCGGGGAAGTGATGTAATCGAGAACCTACATGTTTTATTCTTATTTACGCACCGAGGAATTTTCATATAATGGTGTCTGGTGCAATTGTTTTTATGTTTTCACTAACAATTTATGTAATGGTGCATCGATGCTTTTTTTGTTTTATGTATGTTCTAGGGCATTTTATGTAAGGTTGTTTTGGTGCATTTTATGTTTTGGTATGCCCCAAGGAGTTTTATTTAATGACACATCGATGTGTTCTTACAATAAAATGACAAAAAAAAAATATCTGCTACAACCTCTGCCCACCCAATTTTTTAAAGTCATATGAAACATCCATTAAAATATCTACATCCAATAGAGGAGGTTGTAGTAGATGTTTTTTTGAAATTTTTTCCAAATTTGGTTACAGTAAAGACCTCATCAAAAACCTCTACTAGAAGGTGTTCTCTTGAGATTTAAAGTTGGACCCATCAAAAGATTATGATAGGGTTTTGTGGACCTTTTTGCATATTACGGTTCTTCAGATTGGATTCTCATTGAAAATGGTTAAATGTATAATTTTATATTTCACTACACCAAAAATGGTCATTTTAATAAATGGTTTATCTACTCCTTTCTTCAACCCCTGAAGATGGTCATGGCAAGGTTTCCCTCTATCTCCCTAGCTATTTCTTCTTGTAGTAGAGGGTTTAAGAAGAAGGATTATGGATTCCAAGTCTAGAATGGTTTTAAGTGGTATACACATTAGTAGAAGGATATCTCTAACACCCCTTTTTTTTGTAGATGATATTTTCTCTTTTTCTATGGCATTGACTAGGATATTAGGAAGATGTTGGATATTCTGACCCTTTATTGTTTGGGAAGAGTGTACAAAGAGATGGTAAAAGAAATGAACATAGTTGGATCATAGGATGATGCATCCCAACAACATCGTGCATTAATGCTATGCACTCATTAATTTATTATTTTATGTACATCAAATTTATTTATCATATTAAATACAAATTTCCAATTGTTTTGTTGCAAAAAAAAAAACAAAATGGAACCCAATAAACACATTAGACAAGACCACAATGAAAAAAAAAGATTGATCACAAATTTTGTGGGTACTTGATTTTTTTATATTACTTAATTTTTATATTTGTTGTGATCCTTATATTTGAAGAACTAAGTTTCATTCATTCATGGATGTCTACTAGTAAGTTCTAACATACAAAGAAGAGTCAATGGAACAATTGATCAATATTGGGTTAACTAAGGGTTGTGATTATATGTTGAAGTATCAAGGTTTAATTGAACAATTTGTAAGTAGCTATGTTGTTTAACTTCCCTTGTTTTATAATTAATGGAACAAAAAGAAACCTTTATATTAATTATATCGACTATGCTTTGTCATGGTGTATTAAACATGAATAAAACACAATATGGAGAGGAGAAAGAAAACAATCTTGTGATAATCGGCATGAGCTAATGCTTCAAAAAAATGTGTATGGTTTATGAATCAATCACTAATCTGGTATGCTTTTTATTTACACAATCATGTATATTCTACTATATTATAAAAGTAGATTTACTTATTATGCTTTATTTCTATGTTTGTAGATGGAACTAGAGAAGTTGGAACATCAATGATAAAAGGAGAAAGAAACATCCATTTAGATAAGCAAAGTACAATATTGCCTAATGAATGACAATCAATTGAATGTTACTACAAGTTTTATGTAGTTTTGTAATATCGGTTTGTAAAAATTACAAATATTTTGTCTTAATGTAGTCGACATAATGTCCCAATTACATGAGGACATATTACCAATAACTATAAAAATTACATATTGGTTCCATTTTTATTATTGTGTGCGTTTACGTTGTCCCATTTTGTATGACCATCGGTCTCTTATTCATATATAATAAAATTGGTTTTTTGTATTATTCCATTGTCAAATGTTGTAAAATGTTGTATTGTTGATTAATTAATATCTGAATGATTTACATTGTTGCAAATAACATAGGTGTAATGAACCTATAAATTTTCATACAATTTTTTTTTTTTCTGTGGTAATGTACTTTCTATTTGATTTCATTTGACCCACTCGTGAGCCAGATATTTACACTTTGTTTTATTTGCATGACCTTCTAACATGTTGGATTAACACACCTAGCTTAAGTAAAACCCCTTGGCTTAATATCTTTCACAAAATTCGAAAAGAAAGTAAGTCCAAAACTTACTTTATCATAAGGTTTATTATAGTGTGCGCCCTACCTATACTCAAGGATGAGAATTCCATACCTTTATATTTATCAAACATACTATGAGCATACAGATATGTCTCAAATTTATCAAGGCTCAAGAGCTACCTAGCTATATCAACGTCATTTTTAAAGTTGTGATCGGTAAGGTTTTTAATGTGATTATTAACTGTATCAGAAAGGTTTTCCAAGCGATTTTCCTTTGATGGTTCTATTTCGTTATTTTATAGCTCGTCCCTCCCATAACCAACCGAACTCGACTCTGTCTGCACCAATATCCACACATCTGAATCTAACTAATTCTCTTCCGCTAGCCAAAGTAATGAAAATGATAATTTTCAGGGTTTGTATTCGACTGGTTCTTTTGATGGTCAATAGTTTTTGGTTTACTTTGTATCTCCTACATTTAAGGTGGAGGATGTGCCTGTCAGGAGGTGTTTAAGACTCTTCCAGGGATTTTAATTAAGGGTCCTACAATCCATAGTCCCCATGTCTCTTCCTCTGAATCCTTCCAATCTAGATACGCCAACTTTCCCTAGAGCAAGGTCTTATATGTTACAAGTTGTAGAGAATGATGATCGTGCCTCTTAGGTTTTTATTTCTCCCTTCTGCCTTCGTAGGGGAGGCTCTACAACTTTCACTGGAAACAACTACCACCTCCGTGAGAAACCCTTGGTGCAGTTGACAGTAATTACTAGTAAGTTTCTCTAATGAACTATTGTAATCTCAAATTCAAACAGAGTTTAATGTTTTTGTTGAAGCTGGGAAGGAAAGGGTTGTTTCTTGTTTACTTCACTGTGGTTATAGACTTACCTTGCCCTCATAGAGTCTATGTGCTCTTTTTTTTGTTTTGTTTTTGTAGTGACAGTAAAAGGTTTCTTTCTTACTACAATACCTGGGTCACAGACCCTATACTACTTGGAACTGTACATAAGGTTCACTGTGCACGTGTCGCGTGGGATTTCCTCGGTTTAATCCATGACTAACCTAAACTTAGAAACTATAACTGGTATGATTTAGAGTAGTATTCCTCGATGATGTTAGTTTATTCTTCAAGAGTGATATGATTCCATTCCTTGCCTTCCTTGCATTTTTCGTTGAGGGTTTTCTTTTCAAATGATTTCTTGTTTGAAATTTTTGCACTACCATTTTTATTTTGTCAAGGAAAAGAATATTTGTCATTTGGGTTTCCTATGTACTGATGGTGGGGCTCTTACTGTTGTGAGGGTACCCACCAGGAGCTTTGAGACTCTTCTTCCATCCGACTGGTTTGATTACAAAGTATGGCAACAGGAGGGTGTGGCGTTTCAGCCCTGAGTTAAGTATTTGGTCGGCTACGGTCATCATTGTTTCCTTCTTGAGTTTATAGAACAAGGTTATTCCTCTGTAAGTTTTCTAATGTATTATTGTGTTGGCTTAATGAAGGTGTGCCCCTTCTCAACGCGGGTTCCAGCCTCTACTCAACCTGGCAAAGGTACTCGGGTTCCAAATAATAAACCCCTTCATCTTGTTGAGATTGGGTACTCTCGAATTTTGTTCGTAGTTTGTTCTTTCAGAAGTTAAGAGGTCCTTTGTTCAAGCACTGATTCTCTGTATCTGATCACTGAGGGTTTAAACAAATTTTTGTTTAACCAAGTTCCGCTTGAAATGTAACATGAAGTGAAAAAAATTCTTGTTTCTTTTAGTAAAAGGACTGTTTACCCCAACTGAAATCATTTTCTAGAGGTCTCGTCAATTTCAACTCTGCAAAATCGTATGTGTTTGTTTTCGATTGTAAAATGGATATTGTTGACAGTTTGAAACAGTCATACACCCATAGTCATTTAATTCGTGCATTGATGCATACATATATTTGACTATGTTGAAATATATACATACGTATACATTTAGCCTTGTTTTGTTCATTCGTCCCTGTTAACGTTTAAAACATATATATATATATATATATATGCATGGTTCAAATTTGATTTATATATATGTAGACTCATAGGAATAGTTGTGTATGTTCATTCTACTCTGTTAAAGTTTGAAGATGTGCATAGTTATTTCTGATCAAGTTTGATATATACACATATAGTCGCATAAAAATTTGCTCTATGCATTCCTTCTACTTTGTTAAAGTTTGAAATGCATATAATGGTTCTCAAGTGTGATGTATGTACATAGATGCATATATTAGCTCTGTTGGCTATTTGATTCTATTCTTATTTGATATATATATATATAAACATATAGCCGCATATAATAGTGATGTCAATTCCATCTACTCTGTTAAAGTTCGAAACACATATACTAGTTCTATTTCAAGTTTGGTGTATGTGAATAGACACATACAATAGCTCTGTTTGACTATTCAATTCTGTTCATATTTGATTTATATATATAAACATATAGATGCATATGAAAGCGTTGTACATTCCTTCCACTTTGTTAAAGTTCGAAACACAAATAATGGTTATGTTTCAAGTTTGATGTATGTAATTAGACGAATACAATAGCTCTGTTTGGCTATTCGATTATGTTCCTATTTGATATATATTTATATAAACATATAGATGCATACAATAGCTCTATGCATTCCTTCTACTCTGTTAAAGTTTGATATAAACCTATAGATGCGTACAATGACTCTGTTCGCTCATTGATAACAATAAAACAATTGATTCTGAAAAATAATTTTGTAATTAAATCCTATAGATTACTCACTGAATTTTTGAACAACCTTCATTTGGGATCTTACACAGGGGGTAGAATAATGAATATTTAAGTACATAAAAGATTTACAACAGTTACACGATCGTTCAAATAGCTACTAGAACTCTCTTCTGTATAATAATAACACAAATAGTAATTTCAATACAACCAAAAAAAAACATCCTTCAGACAAATAGAGTATAGGGTACATATCTAAAAAACACTTGCAGAGAAAACAAACAAAACAACCACGTTCCTCCCAACCATAGAACCGAGCAGCCACGACTACTTGCCCGATTCACCCCCTAGCCCGACTATGAGTCCATAAGGGCGAACTTGGAAATCCCTCTTCAACACTGTCCTTCGATTCAATTACTTTTTACCTTGCCTCACACTCTCCCATTTTTCATTAAAACAAGTGAAAAAGGAAAACAAAATAGAATCTTCCCCAGCATACTCAACAACGTCCTTCCTCCTCGCATATGCCTATTTGTAACTTGCCTAGGTCTTCTCCCTTCCTTCAGAATTTTCACAGCTTCCTAAATCCCTGATTTTCTGGGGCTACCAATGGCCAAATCACTAATTTTGCACTTGTAAAACTCAGTGCAGGGGCAGTTCTAACATGTTCCCCACTCATGGAGTCATGGTAAGCTACTTGTAACATGGTTGTTCCATTTGTCTTTTTGCAATAAATAAAATATTCTATCTTTTTAACAAGTGTCATTGTCCAATATCTAGTTGGGACAAATCAGATCTCTGCTGAACAGTCAAAATCATTTATTACAACCATAAAATTCGAAATTCGGAATTTTCATAAATGGCAAAAATTTTCCAATTTCGAATTTACTAAAAATAGAAATAAATTTCCAGCAATTTAAATTCTCAAAATAATTTTTTTATTTTTTTTATTTTTTGGGGGGGATGTCACATCCTTTCCCCCTTAAATAAAACATTGTCCTTAGTGTTCATTCCTTTCTTGGAATAGGATTGGATGATATTTTCTCATTTCTCCTTCCAACTCCCAAGTGGCCTCCTCAGGACTAAAGTGCTTCCATTGCACCTTTACCTGAGCGACAACTCTATTCCGAAGTGTTATTTCTCTCCAGTCCAGAATGCATAGGGGTTCCACTTGGAACTTTCCTTCAGGTTCCACCTACACCAAGTTCCAATCAATCATATGAGTAGGGTCATGAATATATTTTTTCAACAATGAAACATGAAACACATTATGAATTCTTAGATTAGCTAGAAGTGTAAATTGGTATGCTACGGGTCCAATTTGAGCTGGTATCTTGAAGGTCCCACAGAACCTGGGTGCTAATTTGGCATAGTTTCCCAGCTTTAATGAGATTTTTCAGGCTTTGACCTTCAAGTATACATGGTCTCCCGCTTGAAACTCTAAGTGTCTTCTTTTCAGATCTGCATAGCTCTTTTGTTTGTCCTATGATTCCTTCAAGTTTTGTTGTACCTTTCTCACCATGTTCTCCATATCTTGGAGCATCTTTGGTCCAACCCTAAGTCTGTCAGTCGGGTTATCCCAACTAATTGGAGTCGTAAACTTTCTGTTGTACAATACCTTGAAAGGGCTCAACTTTGTTGAAGCTTGATACCCATTGTTATATGCAAATTATACCAAGTGTATATAATCCTCCCACTTATTATGTTTTGTTCTTACGTACATGTGGAGCATATCCTCTATGATTTGGTTTGTTCTTTTGGTTTGTCCATCCATTTGTGGATGATATTTTGTACTAAAATTTAAGTTGGTGTTGAGCCCTCCAAACAATTCCTTCCAAAGAGTGGATGTGAATTTTATGTCTCTATCCGAAATCACCATTTTAGGAATGCCATGCAGTATAAATATTTGTTTCATGAATATTTCAACAATGTTTATAGCTTTAAAAGTAAACCTTATAGGAATAAAGTGTGCAGACTTACTAAGTTTATCGATTACCACCATGATGGAGTCATTATGTTTTTGAGTTTTAGGAAAACCTGTTATAAAGTCAAGTGATATAGTCTCTGATTTCCATTCTGATACTGGTAATGGCTATAAGAGGCCAACTGGATGCTAGTGTTCAGCCTTAACCTGCTGACCATCCTGGCACCTAGCCAAGTATTATGTTGTTTCACCCTTCATATTAGGCCAATAAAATAGTTTCCTAAGTGTTGTTATCGTTTTTTAGTAACCTGGGTGGCCGAAATATGACTTCTTATGCACTTCATCCAAGATTGTTAACTTTAACCCTGCTGAGTCTGGTATGTAAAGTTTGTTCTTAAATCATAGTAGTCCCTTCTCATCGACACTTAGATCGAAATTATCTGAGCTTGCGGTAATATTTGAAAACTATTCCATCATTTTGGTGTAGTTTTTGTCATCAATACCTATCGTCCTTATTCTTTCTTCCAGATCACATTCTTCTCTACTAATGCTCATCTCAAATAACCCATGGATTCTTCTACTTAATGCATCTGCTACCTTGTTTTCCTTGCCCTTGATATGTCTAACTTCGAATTTGAATTCTCTTGAGAAGGCTAACCACCTTACTTTCCTTGCATTAAGATTTGGTTGGTTAAACAGGTATTTCACCCCGTTGTTGTCCGTTAATAATAGGAATCTTCTGCCCATTATGTAATGTCGCCACATCTTTAAGGCATGTATTATTGTTGCCAATTCTAAGTCATGAGTGGCGTAATTTCACTCATCCTCTTTTAATTTCTAGGACTCATAAAAAATAACATGTCCTTGCTAAGTTAAAACACCACCTAGACCTTCTTTACTTGCATCAACACATACCATGAAGTCTTTATCTAGGTCTGCTACTTTTAATATGGGTGTTGTTGTCAATAATTCCTTTAGTTTGTTGAAGTTGTCTTGACATTTCTTTGACTAGTTAAACCTATTTCCTTTCTTCTCTAATGATGTGATGGGGTAGGCTATCTTGGAAAATCCTTCTATAAACTTGCGGTAGTATCTGGTGATTTCCATGAACGACCGTATATCCTCTACATCTTTAGGTATCGGCCATTCCATAATGGATTTCGTCTTTGTCGGGTCTATAACAATGCCCTCTGCTTAAATTACATGCCCAAGATATTGTATTTCCTTCTGATAGAAGTCACATTTGTCGAAGTTGGTGTACAGTTTGTGCTTCCTTAATGTTTGCAGAACTATTCTTAAGTGTTCCTCATGTTCCTCTTACATATTTGAATAGACCAAGATATCATCGATGAATACTACCATGAATTTGTCCAAGTACTCACTGAAAATACTATTCATTAGAAACATAAATGTGGCTGGGGAATTAGTGAGTCCGAAAGGTATGAATACAAACTCGTAGTGTCCATATCTTGTCCGAAATGTTGTTTTGTTTATGTCCTCCTCTTTTATTCGAACTTGATGATACCCGGATCGTAAGTCCAATTTTGAAAATATCTTGGCCCCTCTTACTTGATCGAACAAATCATGTATCCTTGGTAAGGGTTACTTATTTTTTATAGTCATCTTGTTCAGTTGTCTATAGTCGATACATAATCTTAGAGTAACATCCTTCTTTTTCACAAAGAGGACTGGTGCTCCACAAGGTGAGAGACTTGGTCTGATATACTCCTTGTCCAACAATTCTTGTAACTGTATTTTTAATTCTATCAGTTCTGGTAAACTCATCTGGTAAGGTCCCTTTGAGATAGGGGAAGAATCGGGTAACAGATCTATGGAGAAATTTATTTCCCTTCTAGGGGGTAATTCTGGTATCTCTTCCACAAACACGTCTCTGAAATCTCGTAGGACAACAAAGTCTTCCAACTTTGTCTTATCCTTCTTTTCTGCCAGGCTCATCACTTGGATGGCACAAACTTGACATCCTTTTCTCACACATTTCTTTAGTTGCATCGCTGATATTTGTCTGACCGATACCGGTTTTGGTATACCTTGGGTTGTCCTAGTGGTGCTGGAATCATCCTTATAGCTAAGTATCTTTGTATAAAAATTTAATATTGCTTTGTGTCGATCCAACCAGTCCATCCCAATAATCATATCGTAGGATCCTAGTTGTAGGATGTTCAGATCAGTCCTTATAGTTTGACCATCTAGGTTGAACTCAAAATCCAGAATATAGTCAATTAATTTCCTTTTTGCACCTGTTGCTAGTTGCATAAGCCATGATTTTGCGTGCTTCAGTCTCTTAATTTTATTTGACTCTACCACCTTCGAAGTAACATAACTCAATGTTGCCCTGGGGTCAATTAAAACATAAATTAGAGTGTCGTGAATTTTACCTTCGACTTCTACCACTGAGGACTGGTGGTCAGCTTGTCATCCATCAATGGCTGCATTTATCTCAAGTAGGCTCCTGCCTATGTCTCCCATGGTCGAGGCTTCTTGCAGGTTATGAACGACAGTTCTATTTGTTGAACTCAAACGAGGGCATTTTCTCTTGAGACGAGGCTCTCCACATTCCCAACACTTTAATGGCTCGCAGGAGCTGTCCCCAAACCTCTTTTTTCCCAGGTTTGCCATTTTTTCGCTACCTTGAGTGTTCGAAGGATTGGAGTGAAAATCCTTTCTCGAAAAACTCTTTGCGGTACTTCGATAAGGAGTTGGATGGCACCCCTTATTCTGTGGGTTCATTCAATCATGTTTCTTATCCTTCCAGGTCTTGGGAAACTATGCCCATTGTTTGTACTAGTTGTAGCACATTCACACTTTTCTGAATACTTCACTTAAGGATTTGGGGTTGTCAAACTCAATTCTATCCTTGTAGGACTGTGGTAGACATCTTAGAAATCACTGAATTTTTACTTTATCCTCCCGGATGTATGGTACGAATCTTAGCAGATCCAAAAATTTGTTTATAAGGTCCTCCATCATCATCTGTATGAGTCGTAACTTGTAAAATTGCTTTGTCTTCCTTTCATAATAATTTTCAGAAAGGTACTGCTTCTTGAAATACTTCTTAAAGTCAGACCATTCCAACTGTTTCTCCTTTAGGCCCTCGGCCAACTTTAGATCTTGCCACCAAATGTTGGCCTTCCCTTTCAGATTGTAGATGGTCATCCTGACCTTCATGTTGTTGGAATAGTTGTAGATTTGGAAATAATTTTTGATGTACAATAGCCATGCCTCTACTTTTTCTCCTGTACTAGATTCCCTGTCAAAGATAGCGGGTTTAATTTTTTTAAATTCTCCTTCAAGGTGGTCGACTTGTTTTTTTTTTCTTCCAGTTTTTGTTCCATCCTCAGCTGGCGGTGTTCCTTCAGATCAACTGTCTCCTTTTTATGTTTCTGGCCCTGCGTTCTTGGAGGCTCTTTTGCTAACGTTTTCATCGTTATTGTTGCCTTTTGTGCTTTTCTTGGTCACTATACTGCGCAACAGGACTTCATTTATTTTGTGTTGTTCTTTTTGTGCCTTCTTCAATTTTTTCATTGTCGGCTTTAAAGATCTCTAGTTTGATGATCAGGTTCCTCATTGTTTCCAGCACTTTTGTGGGTGATATTCCATCACTATTCTGGATTGTATCTCCAGGAGGTCCTTGTTGTGGATTTTCTTCCATCTTGTTTTCTGCATTGTCTCAGGCTACCATACTTATTCACCAAAACAGAGAAATTCTTTTGTTTGTAAGAATACAATTTATNTTTTTTTTTTTTTTTTTTTTCGGAAGACAAAAACAAAACAATTACATACTAAGTGCTAAAATGGCCATGTTTAGGCCCAATGTTGTAACTTTTGCTCTGATACCATATGTAATGAACCGATAAATTCTCATACAATTTTTTTTTTCTGTGGTAATGTACTTGCTTTTCGATTTCGCTTGACCCACTTGTGAGACAGATATTTACACTTTGTTTTATTTGCATGACCTTATAACATGATGTCTTAACACACCTAGCTTAAGTAAAACCCCTTGGCTTAATATCTTTCACAAAATTTGAAAAGAAAGTAAATCCAAAAATTACTTTATCATAAGGTTTATTATAGTGCGCGCCCTACCTATACTCAAGGATGAGAATTACATCCCTTTACATTTCTCAAACATACTATGTGCATAGAGATATGTCTCAGATTTATCAAGGCTCCAACGCTACCTAGCTATGTCAACGTCATTTTTTAAGTTGTGACCGGTAAGGTTTTTAATGTGGTTATTAACTGTATCAGAAAGGTTTTCCAAGCGATTTTCTTTTGATGGTTCTATTTCATTATGTTACAACTCATCCCTCACATAAGAAACCAAAATTGACTCTGTCCACACTAATCTCCACACATCCGGATATAACTAGCTCTCTTCCGCTGGCCAGAGTAATGAAAACAATAATTCTCGGGGTTGGTGTTCGACTGGTTCTTTGTATGGTCAATAGTTTTTGGTTTACTTTGTATCTCTTGCATTTAAGGTGCCATATGTGCTTGTCAGGAGGTGTTTAAGACTCTACCATGGATTTTAATTAAATGTCCTACAATCCGCAGTCCCGATGTCTCTTCCTCCGACTCCTTCCAATCTGGATATTCCAACTTGCCCTCGAGCAAGGTATTGTACATTACAAGCTATAGAGAATGATGATCGTGCCTCTTAGGTTTTCATTTCTCCCTTGTGCCTTCATAGGGGAGGCTCTGCAACTTTCACTGGAAACCACTACTGCCTCCGTGAGAAACCCTTGGTGTAGTTGACGATACTGCCTGACAATTTTCTCTAATGGACTATTGTAATCTCGGATTCGAACATAGTTTAATGTTTTGGTTGAAGCTACGAAGGAAAGGGTTGTTTCTTGTTTACTTCATTGTGGTGATAAACTTACCTTTCCCTCATAGAGTCTACGTGTTCTTTTTTTTTCTTTTTTTTTCGTAGTGACAGTAAAAGGTTTCTTTCTTACTATAATACTTGGGTCACAGACCCTCTATTACTGGGAACTATACATAAGGTTTGTTGTGCATGTGTCCCGTGGGATTTCCCCAGTTTAATCCCTATCTAACCTATACTCAGAAACTGTAACAGGGATCATTCAAAGTAGTATTCCTCGATGATGTTAGGTTATTCTTCAAGAGTAATATGATGTCATTCCTTGCCTTCCTTTCCTTGTTCATTGAGGGTTTTCTTTTCAAATGATTTCTTGTTTGAAATTTTCGCACTGCCATTTTTATTTTGTCAAGGAAAAGAATATTTGTCATTTGGTTTTTGTATGTATTGATGGTGGGGCTCTTACTATTGTGAGGGTACCCACCAGGAGCTTCAAGAATCTTCTCCCCTTGAACTGGGTTGATTACGAAGTATAGCAACATGAGGGTGTGGTGTTTCAGCGCTGAGTTAAGTATTTAGTCGGCTACGGTCATCATTGTTTCCTTCTTGAGTTTATAGAACAAGGTTATTCCTTTGTAATTTTTCTAATGTATTATTGTGTTGGACGAATGCAGGTGTGCCCCTTCCCAATGCAGGTTCCATCCTCTACTGAACCTGGAAAAGGTACTCAAGTTCCAAATAATAAACCCCTTCCTCTTGTTGAGATTGTGTGCTCTCGAATTCTATTCATAGTTTGTTATTTCAGAAGTTAAGAGGTCCTTTGCTCAAGCATTGACTCTCTGTATCCGAGGAATGAGGGTTTAAACACATTTTTGTTTAACCAAGTTCCGCTTGAAGTGTAACATGAAGTGAAAAAAATTCTTGTTTCTTTTATTAAAAGGACTGTTTAACCCAAGTGAAATCATTTTCTAGAGGTCTCGCCAATTTCAACTCTACGAAATCGTATGCGTTTGTTTTCGATTGTAAAATGGATCTTGTTTACATTTTGAAACAGTCATATGCCCATAGTCGTTTTATTCGTGCATTGATGCATACATATATTTGACTCTATTGAAATATATACATACATATACATTTAGCCTTGTTTCATTCATTCGTCCATGTTAACGTTTAAAACATAGGAATATCTTTGTTTGTTCATTCTACTCTGTTAAAGTTTGAAGACGCATATAATGATTTCTGATCAAGTTTGATATATACACATATAGTCACATAAAAAATTTCTCTGTGCGTTTCTTCTACTTTGTTAAAGTTTGAAATGCATATAATGGTTCTCATGTTTGATGTATGTACATAGACGCATATATTAACTCTG
>JZKD02S0449007.1:0-13244 GCA_000966675.3 Picea glauca
AATGCTATATTGTTTGCAATTAAGAGCAAATTTACTTGAAAAAGAAAATGGTAAGATCAATATGAAAGAGAGGAAAAAACAATAAGAAAGACCTCACAATGATTAATGGGATGAAATAATTCTAATCAAGGGTTGCTTTGCACATGACAACTAGGATAATTCAAGGAGCTTTAAATTGTATTTTGTTAAAGATTCTCTTAAAAATGTGGTTGGGCAAAATTTACTAAATTAAAGAATTATTTCTTTCAAAATTTCGTCTTTTTTTATTGAGGGCTTTTTTGCACTAAAGGTGATGCTTGGGCATTCCCCATGGGGTAGAGGGATGTCCCCAATGCTTCCCAGCATCCCCGAAAGGTAGGGGTCACATGGGATGTACCCCCTTTGAAACCTTGAAATATATTGACAAATATGATTAATATTTGAAATCTAGGGACTTTATGAGTAAATCTCCAACAATATGTAATGCCCATACCCACTTCTTTAAAAAGATGCAAGACCAATATTGGCTATTAAATTTAGAGCAAAAGACATAATAAAACATTTTGTTTAGGCCATTTTGTCAAAGTAAACCAATAAGTGCCAAACATAAACTTTATCGACCGAATTTCTTTGGTATGCTTATCTTGCTTGTAAATTTTGTTTGCCTAACAAAGTAACAATGGAAGAGATTCAAACTAGAACCTTTTTCTAGAAAAAATTCTTTCTTGAACTCTACATAAAGACTCATATCTGTAAGGGACAACAGCTAAAGGAGAGAAACATTTAGCCAGAGTCAAACAATTGACAATATGATGAGGTCCTAAGTAGTCATGTTGAGAGCATAAGCTATTGCTGTTAGACCCCTACAATAATGACGTGTACCTTTCAGTAATACAAGCCATGCATGGCCATAATGCAAGCACCCTTATTCAATTGAGTAGTATGTAACATGGATGAAATCTCTTGTCAAATGCTATTATGTAGGAAACATTGAACAACTTTAAGAGTGAAAAAAGGAAAAAAACATGAACTCTGGTTCCTCAATTCACTGTGTTATTTGCAAGATAATATCTCTAGAATTTGAGGTCAATGATCATGAATATATTTTTGCTAAAACATCTTATCCATTGGTAAGCTTCCAAGACCTTCATTGATACCAAACAATTTGAAGAAGAAAGGTTAATGAGATTGCATATGTTTTATATTGCTTCCATGTTTAAAGATTCAACTAGTTCCTAGTATAAACACATTGAACAAATTATTATTTAAATCTAATAACTATTTGCAACCTTATACTAAGGTTGAGGAAGTAGATGCAAGTGACGTTGACCCACAGTACATTTGGGAGGTCGCTAGAGACATTGATTCTTTTTGTAGGTTCTATGGCCTCATAGAGGATCATACTCTTTAAAGGATCTCAGAAATTTTAACAATCCTAATATTATACAATGTAGAATATAGTGAATGAATTAGTTATAGGCTATAGCAAGATACATGTCAGTTTTAAGGTATATAGAAATAGAATATGTTTGTACAAGACAGCCGCAAATTTACGAGGTTGTAGAGGAAACTGTTAATTTTTGTAAAAGTGGCCATAATTTGGGGAGTACTAAACTTGATGAATTTGCTCACACCTATTCTAGTAGATTAAAATTGGATTGATGTTCTTGAGTAAACTTGTTTCTTTCCTCCTACTTTACTTATTAGCATAATTGTCTTTTTTGTTAAATGGATTGTGATATTTTATTCTCGGTTAATCTATATCTGACCATATGTAATGTGAAAATAATAGGACAATGAAAGACAACAAATTGGATCAAATCAATTGAAAGCACATGCTTATGTATGGGCTAATGTGGATGATAAAGATCTATATGGAGAGTGGGATTTCGAGGTATTGGTTCTCTTTTCTCTTATAAAATAAGGTGATGATCTATGACATTAGGTAGGGGTTGTTCTTAAGGAGATCACAAGGACAAAATGGTTGATTGGAAAACATGATTCTTGAAGTAAAGTATATTTTTGTATTTTGCTTTTTCAAATGAATGTTACATGAGTTCATGTTGTAGAGAAATCTTTTGATGTGTGCTTGCCATTAACTTCTAACCAGTGTTATCCAAACCAAACCAAAACTAGCAAAACTAGTTGGTCCAATCGGTTCTAGGGCTGTACTGGTCCGATTTATGGTTTCAGACCGAAAATGGTCGGTTCCGTACCAAACCAACTTGTTCCCTACTGGAATCGGCCTTAAAGCACCGAGCTGGCCAATTTTGTACGACACCGTACGACATGGCTAGGGACTACCAAAACTCATTGTTTTTAAAATGAAAACAATAAAATAATTAAAGTGAAGCACAAAACCTAACCCTAGTAATTATTAACATATCCCCAGTAAGTAAAAGTTGACATTCTCCTTTATTTTTCCTTTTCTACCCTTTTACTTAAATTTTTAACATTACCATTAATTGTTTTAGGATGTTAGAGATTGGTCTTGTTGCCGCCTTTATACACACTTGGGGAAACGTGGAAGAAATCTTCAATCCACTCAGTGTGTCCTTGGGGGCAAGTTTCCAGTCAAGGTGTTGTCACCTGATCCTCGACTCCTCCGTCTAGGCCAACTCCTAGCGAAGCCAAGGAAGGTAGTCCCTAACAAATATACTAAGGCTTTAAAAGCTAAACTAAGTACAAAAAAGGTAAATCTAGGAGTTTAGTGCAAATAAGACAATTTCATTAAAGCAAAGCATACAACATTCATTCTTTCAATAGATAAGCTTGATGAAAATAGATATTCAATGTATAAAGTACTTGCACAAGAAATATCAAAGGATACAAATATCTGCAAGTTCTCATAGGCTTATTAGACACATCATAAATAACATGAATGAAACAAATTACTGCTCATGAAGTAAAGAAAAGTGAAATACTAGACCAGTGCCTTAAAAGTATCGTGGGCAGTTGTTGTAGCGTGTGTTTGATTAGATTGTCCTTTGAAAGTAGATTAATGAGGTAAATTTTATTTGCCTTGAAAATAAAATGTTTTGAGAAACAAAAGTGTGGCCTCTCTAGAGGATATCTCTTTGTTTGGAAATATGCTGAGAACTTACCGAAACCCCAAAGGCTTCACCATTAAGTTCAATGAAGGTGTCGGAGGTCCAACACGGGGAGAACCTATATCTCAAAGTTCCCGTCCGACTTCAAACACTCCCTTCATGCAGTTTCCCTCGCATTGAGATAACAACTACTGAGATTTCCCTAATTAAAACTACTCCGCATTGACCAGCCCCGGTTTTGATGAGTTTCCAGGATCGAGTTAGGCTCACAAGGGTTCAGATCATACATCGAGAAGCTGGGGGGAAGGTTTATTTTAGAACAAAAAGTAAATTGTTGAAAGAGAAATGCGAAAATTGAAATGTTTTCTAATTACTAATCCGCACTGACCAGCGTCTTGCGAGGAGCTGAGGGGATGGTTTATTTGCCAACTTTGAAAATTGCACAACTGAAAAGAAAACTAAACTAACAATTAAAAAATAGTTTGCCGAAATAAAACTAATCTATGTATTGTGGTTAGGTTGATTGATTGATTCCTTTAACTTATGTTGAAACAAGGAAAACACAAGAAACCAAAAGTAAACACACCACCGCACCACCAATCCCCCTAAAGGGGAAGACTAAACTGGGCACTATGAGTCCCGCTTTTATTGCTTCCTATTACAATGATCTCTTCTTTGTAACAGATTTGAATGATCCTTATAGAAATGGATCAAGGAAAGAAACTAAAGCCTAAAACAAGTACTCTACTTTTTATTAGGTGACTTGTGATCTTGATCATACAAGATCATCAAGTGATACTGGGTTTCTTTGAAGAGAATAGGTTCAAGGCTGGGTCTTGTGGCTTGAAAGAGCTTTGACTTGGTCCAAATCAGCTAGAACTTCTACTTTTCTTTGTAGCGACTTGTTTAAAATCAGCAAGCAAAGAGGATTAGAACTAACACAAATCAATCTAAACAAATGCAAAAAGGAAATGCTTCCAATATTTAAAAGTCTTGCAAATTTTATTAAGTAAAAGAAGGTGTTTTTTTTGAGGAATTTTATGGTTTTTTGACGAGGTTGAAAGGCTCCCTGCTCATTGAATGCTCCCAAACTTGTCCAAATTGGACAAGCTTCTCCTTGGCTGTCCGAGAACCTGTCAAGGACAGCAAGACATTTGTGTCTTGATTGCTGCAAAACAACAAGGAAAGGGCACTTGCAAAAGAAGATTAGGACTGTCAAAAAATGAAATAAAATATAGGTAAAGAAAGCTAACTAAACTAGCAACTTTAGAACACCTAAATAAACAAACTAACAAACTTTATTGCTGATTTGTTTCTTACTGTTCGGACAACAAGTAACTGAGCACTTGAAATGCTAGATATAACAATTAAAACAATTGGAAAATATTAACTTTTACCCTTAAAAAAAATTCAGAAAATTGCTTAATGAAAGGGGATCTTTTCTTGTGTTAGATCTAGATTCTTTAAATAGAAACCCTTAGATAAAATCAGATCTAAAATTTTCTATGCATGCAATAAAAAGAACTAAATATTTAGCTTTAGAAACTAGATCCAAATTGCTTGCATGTAGCTGTAAAGTAGCAAAGAATTGTAGCATAAAGAGAGGGAGAAAAAAGGAACAAGCTTGTGCTTGAAATAACTTGGGCAATGGAGTCCTTCTTTGATGAATTGAGGAGGGAACTTCTTCAAATGACTTGGAAGAATGGAAGATTCAAGCTAGATCATCCACACTTTCAAGTTGAGGCATCAACTACTTCAAACACTTGCAAATGAAAGGGTTAGAAGATGGTACAACCTATAAAAGAGACTTCAACACACAATAGGTTAAACTAAACAAATATTGCATCCCAAAATCTCTAAAATAGATAAATAATAAGATCACTAATCAAACTAGCTTAGCAATCCTACCCTACTGAGTAATAGTACTCCTATAAGGCCAAAATAAACCACAATACATAAGCAAATGAAATAGAATAATATCACCTCATGTATACATGCATCCACACACTTGACAATCCACCACTTTGACCTCCAATGTCTTCTTTTATTCCAATAAAAACTATTTACAATGAATACAACACAAGGATCGAATCCCCAAGCTCCAACTCCCTGTAAATGAGGGGGGTCAACCTTGTTTTATAGTGAAAAGGGTGAATACTCCAAAGCTAGTGTGCATGGCAAGAGAGGAAGTGCTCATTAGTTAAGTGAGGATGCGCCTGGGTTAAGGGAGGGACGAGTGGAGTGAGTGATAGGTGGAGTGGAGTGATGTGAGGGTGAGGTAGATTGAAGTGAAGGTGAGGTGGAGTGAACTTGAGTGAGTGGGTGAGGTGAGGGCGAATTCCACCTTGGCATTAGCGTCCCTCACCTGCAAGTGCACCAACTAGCTAAGTGTTGACTACCTATTTCGACTAGGGGTCAACTCCATGTACCATGAAGCTATGTAATTGATGGTGCAAGAAAGTTGAAGACTTTTTGGTTCTACAAGGTAGTTTTTGCCCCCAACACTTCTTTTTGTAATTGGAATTTCCGCTCCCCTGCGTGGGATATTAATGTAATGGGTCAGCATGGATCATATTGTAGTTTAGTTGCCTAAGACTTTATCATTAGGGAAGTCCTTTCATCGAGTGTTTTTTATCCTCAGGCAATTTTTAATTACCCTTGAGTTTTTCACTCACAATAATCCTCCAAAGTGGTGAAAGACATTCTAATGATGGAGCCCAATGGGTGACTAGGGTCTAAGAATATTGTAAATGACCATGCTAGACATCTCCTAGAGTCTTGTAGAATTCCGTCGAGTCTAAGTAGTTTTTATTTTTTAAAATTACCCATTTAATGGTAATTTTAATTAATTTTGATGTAAAAATGTAAAAACTAAGTCCTAGGGGATTTTGATAGGGGTGCGAGTACTAAAAAACAATGGAATGAGACCCCCTACACCCTTGGACCAAGTTTCAACTCAATTGGACAAGTTTTGCTAGGTCATTGTCCATAAGGAGTTCAAGTCAGTCTTGAGTTAGCAATATAATTGCTTAATTTGGTTAAGTAAAAAATGCCAAAAATTGTAAAATTAGCAAAAAGTTTTGAGAAAGAGTAGGAGATGATGTCTAACCATTATCTTAAGTTAGAAAAACACTTTTCTAACTTAAACTAAACCCCCCACACCTAGCCACAACCTCACATCACTCATCCCCCTAGGGAAGTTGTGCCCCCCTTGGTGAGAAAACCACCCAAACTCAAAAATAAATTAAAGCAAACACCCAAGCTTCAAAAGTGCGCCCTCTTAGTAATCGATCATGGTGTTTGACTTGTCTAAAAGGTGTTTCCCCTCTCACACCCTCAATCCTCAGAAACCTTAGCCTACCAAAACCCTAAAAGTGCGCCCTCCTTGAGATCACGACTTCTTTTGGGTGAGTGACACTTGGAGCTAGTCCAAGAGGGGTCTATCTTGCCTCCCAGGTATAAAAGAACGCCTACCCCTCCTTCATTTCACATCTATTCTCAGTGTAAAGTTATTATGCCCAAATCTCTCCCACTCTTCTCTCTCTTCCATCTTGCTCTCTTTCATTTCTCAAGATTGTAGCAAGCATTTGCTCAAGCTTGCTTCAATAATAGAAAAACTTTGGAGGAAATTGGTGTGCATTGGGAGTACTCTTGGTGCATGCATTGTGAGCTTCATTGAGGTGATTTGTATTGTTTTTTGTTGAGTTTTTTGCTTCTAGATCTAGAGTAGGAGATCCAAGCAAAGTATTTTGCTTGGATAGATTTATGGTAGTATTGCTATAGATCTTAGTGAAGTAGTTTCTTTTTGTTATGCAAAGTATTTTGTTGACATATATGAATCTACTCACCTCCTTTCTTGTCTTGTAGCTTGATCTCATCTATTTGCAGGTCACGAAGGGTTGGAGGAAGACAAATTTCAGATTTGGAAATTTGTCTCTTCACCCATTAAAACTCTCTTAAGTTTTCTATTTTCTTCCATACATATTTCTCACATATATTTAGGTATATTTCTGTCATAGAATATGTCATATATCATCTTTTATTTGCTGATTTTAGTACCAAAAATTTCTGGTTATTGCTAACAAAATTTTTTCCAAGTTTTTCTGGTTATTGTGTAGCATTTCCAGCAAGCTTTGCTTGCTGATTTTTTGCAGGTTTGAACCAGTAAAGGGAAGGTGCTGCCCATTTGGGGCCACAAAACATCAAGGAACAACCTCCCAAGTAAGGGTATTGAATACCCACTTCTCTCCTTCATTCTTTCATTGTAAGTAAGCCCAAAGAGAGTTTCTTGGGCTTGCATTTCTCAAAGATTTTAAATTTTCTGCATTTTTAATTTTTGTTTGCCTACAACTAGCAAAGAGGCTTGGCTTTGCCACCCATGCTAATCGTAAGGCTCTGACTTAGTTCTAATTTTCTGTTTTAAGCTTTCAATTCTTTTGCCCCGCTTGTCCTTAAGACAAGGTTGAGAGGCTAGGATCTTTACTTTCTTGTCAAACAACAATTTCATTTCTTTTTGCCCACTTTGGCACAAAATCGGTAGGCTAGTCCTCCTCCTTGTGCCTTAGTTGAGGTTGCAAGTTTATTAAATTTAATTTAATCTGTTTGCCCCACTTGTCCTTGAGACATGTTTGAGTGGCTAGGATATTGTCATTTACTTTCCAAGCTTTAATTTACTAGCATTCTTTATTTTTTTGCCTACACTTAGCAAAGAGGTTTGGCTAAGCCAACCCATGCTATATCGTAAGGCTTGTTGTTAGTTTAGCTTGCTATTCTTCATCTTGTCAATAATTGCTTAATCTTTAGTTTCCTTCAACTTGTTTATTTTGCAAAGCTATTTACATTGCTATCTCTTGCTTAAGTTGTGCAATCATCTAATAAGTCAATATATTGTATCTTAAGTAGAGATCTTTCACTTTGCAATTTACTTTCAAGTTATCCATAGTTTGCAATCTAGACTAGGACAATAAATCTAGTCTAATTAGGTGTTCCCCATGTGTTTGTGAGATCCTAAACACATGTGGGAAGTACTATGTACTTTGTGCCTTGTACTTTATGTCTAATTTCACTTTGACTTAGGAGATTTAAGTTAAAAGTGAAATTTTGTCATTTATGCCTAAAATGACTATTAATTCACTTTGTGGGTGAATTAGAGACATAAAGTGAACTTAGGGAACTTAACCCAAAGTGGGTTTTTGAGTGAGATTCTTTTGGAGAGTTCGCAACCTTTGATTAGATGGGAGATGGGATGATCTCAGCCATTGATATCTTAGGTTTCCTTATGGAGGTTCAAGAGGGGTGCAAAGGGAAAGGAGGAGCTCATGCATTCATTTGCTCACTTGGAGAGTTTGAGAGAGAGCTTGGAGATGAGGTTTGGTGCATTAAGTGAGGCTAGCTTGGGCACATCCTTTCATGGAGAGAGCCATCAGGCTTTGGGCCTTGTTTATTTGTTGAGGAGCTTCCACAGTTGAGGAGGGCGCATATCAAAAGTGGGGAGGTCTTATACTTGTCAGATTGTAGTGGGATCAGTTTCAGAGGGAGGCCACACACCAATATCAAAGTACTGTGGAGGGGTTTTCCATTCAGAGCTCACAGTTAGCATCTGGCTTAGATTCAGTGGTCTTGACAGCATTTATGAGGGGCGCACCATCCTAGGGTGCAACTGCTTCTTTTGGACATTTGTTTCAACTTGGATCAAGTTGCTATTGTATCAGGTTCATCTATATTTTGTACTTGCTATATTCCACCATCTATTCTCCTCATATATAGACATATATTCCAAACTAGTTTTCTCCGGGGGGGTTTTATCCAGGGTCATGTTGACCAAAAATACCCGTGTACATTTTCATGTGTGTTAGAGTTTAGATCTGCTTTATTTTTCAGCTGTAAAGATCTCTAGGTGTGTTACATTTATTTTAGTATGCATGTGCTAACCCTTGGTGACTAAAACTACATGCTAGAGCACCTAAAATTGTGAATCTAACCGTAACAAATCAGCAAGAAGTTATTGAATTGTTGGCTGTCCTAAAACAACAGAAATACCTTCATTGACAGTTGAAACTTAGAGCCAACTTGAGGTCAAAGACAGACCTAGTTGGCAGTTTGATAGGACCTGGAAAATCTTCACCTACAAACATTAGGGTTGATCTAACCTAGATAAACTACTAACCATAACTCCTAAACTAACCCTAGACTAGCTCCTAAATTTTACTCATTTAATCTACTAACTAGGGTGCATCTTTTGGGCTAACCGTTGGTATATTTTGATGGTGTAATTTGCTGATATAATTGATTGAAAGCTACGGCCATAAGGCTGCAATTTTCTGCAGAAGACACATGTTATAACAACTTGCTTTATTTAGTCTTAGAGTGCCATTTTTCAGTCATAATTGATTGCCATTCTCATTGATAATATTGTTGATTAATCTCATGCTTTACATGCTGATTTGAATGTCTTACTTGCTGATATAAACTGTCATCTACTGCTGCAAATTAGGGACATCAAACTTAACTTGCTGATCCATACTAACATATATCATTGCAAGTTGGATTTTCTTGTGTTTCAGGCAGGTACAATCATCCAGAGAAGTACTATACCTTTGGGGAAACAATCGGTTGACTTACAAGACATCTCTTGCCACATTTTACTCCACTTACACTTGACCTCTAGGGGCTTCACTTCCATCTCTATCCATCTCCATCTCAATCCCCCTAGGGTCATCGAGATCGCCTCCCTAGAGTGACCTAGTCACCCTTCAAGTGTGGGACCTACATCAAGGTGACATTGGGTGTAGGATTCCCAAGTTGTAGCACTTGCTTTGTAGTTGGGTCGGGCTTTTCCCAACCTACAACTTGCGCTATAACATTCTCAATAGGAAATGACTAGCTTATGAGGCTTCACCATTCATCTTTCCTTACCCAACGACTATATTCTTTGACCAAATGGTTAGTTCTCAGCTCCAACAGCTAGTAGATGGTGGCGATTCTCTTTATTTGTGGACCGATTTGCTTCAATGTTCCATTCGTTGATTCCAACTGCCAACAAGAAGGTCGATTTGATAAATTGAAGGCTAATTCACTTGGTACATGGGCCAATTTAGAATTTTTAGGAAGTGATTTATGTAGGACGAGTGTGTAGATGGCCAGTTTGACTCCAACCTTCCACTTCCTTTTGACCAACGTCTACCTTTATTAAATGCTAACGACAAAGGAAAGGTGCGATCTACTTTGATGATGGGCAAATCAATTCATGAGAGGGGTCGATTTTTGTGCATGGTTGTCCCTTTTATTTATGGTGGCTTAATTTAATTGGTGGTCAATTGATGTGGGCCGAATCAAATTATATGGCAATGACTTGTTTTAAGTGTATAACGACTAGGTTGTTGGGCAACTCCTCTAAATTTTTATTGGTTCTCTTTCTTGATTTGTCAACAACATCTTTTAAAGATATGCCACAACTTCTTCATTTGGCAGCTCTCTTTAATTTGTTGGTCGCTTCACTAAAGTGGCGGCTGGTTTATTTAGCTATGTGCTCCAAGGGAGCTCACATTCCATGTTTCACTTCATTTTCCCCAATGCATGACTTAACGAACAAGTCACTGTACCTCATGTTCGCCCCTTTTACATATTTGATGAGTTTTCCATGTGGGTGATGGCTCCACATAAATTAAATGTGCCTTCTCCAAATTCCAACTTAGGAAATAAAGTGGTAGCTCTTTTTAAAATGTATCTTTATCATCATATCGTCTTCAAGAAGAACCTGCCCCCCTATGTGTGATGTCATTGCCTTTGGATCACTTGGTACATTTGAATAAAGTAATAAAAAGGGAATGGCCCTTTTTATAATATAATGTTTTAATACCCCTTTCAAACTTTGCCCCTTTTCTTACCATAATATAATGTTTCCTTCACCATGGTTAGAGTGTGAAGGGGGTGACCCCCTCATTAACTTAATTTTTTCGTGCTTTGCTAGATCCACGTAAACTTTTTGGATTAGAAGATTCCGCCACATGGGTTTTGTCTAGAGCATGATTTATTTGCTCTTTGCTGCTGAATTTATCCTTGCATGTCGATAAATGGCCTTCTTATGCCACGTTTGCCCAGAAATATACCTATGTGACCCATCAACAACTGATTTTTTCTTATAACCCAACGTTTTTTCAAACTTCCGATGTGGCATGTCAAGTACATATCATGACGGTCAAATCGAGTCCCTGTTGTGTTTTTGGCCCCAAGAGCCCATGCATATGGATTCATGATTTTCCTTGAAAAATGTGAGATCTTGCGAATTGTAAGACTGCCATGTTGAGAATCGTGAATGAAAAATGCACCAAGGCTAAGAGATGCATACAAACTCTAGACACATGACCATGTGGGAAATGACATACGTGCGCAAGACCATGGGTCGAATTAGCCCTACATAGTGTGATCACTCCTACAAAGAACCTGGCTCTCGTAAACCATGTGTCCAATCCTATCCAGGACGAAAGGAATTGAGAGTGGGGACTAGAGGGATTGGGCATGGCCGACCACAAAGGCCTAGGACACCACATACAAAATTGTCTACATCCTACAAGGCTTTAACTTGCATCTTCCCGAGCTTACATTGGTGTATCCAAGTAAAAAATCATAGGGTACCTCCCCAGGAGGTAACAATCCCCAACTTTTAAACTTCCCCATTTCCTTTTGTTGTAATTGTTGTTAAGCTCCCTTTACTGTCATTCCTTACTGCATGAAGTAAGATTAGTAACCATAGGGAAGCCCACCTTTGTTAATTTCTTAAAACCCAACAATAAAATTTTTTATGTGAATAATTTAACAACTCGGAATTTAATCTACTATTGATATAAATTTTGTAAACTATGCAGAAAATTTACAGCTGAGTTTTAACCATTAAAAATACACAACGGTATCATAAACAACACACACATTTGAACGTAGATAATTCTGGGCAATGCCCCTGGAAAAACCCCGAAGGCAAAACCAGTAAATAGAATTTTATTAGCTTCAGAGGAAGAAAAAAAACACAACAGCTAATTTAGAAATTTCTTACAGCTCAACAAACTCGGCCTGCTTTTTTCGGCCCTGCCTTTTCGCACAACTTTTTTGACTACTTTTTCGCACACCTTTTTCAACCTTGCTTTTTCGGCGTTTCCTCCAGCTGCAAATTTTCTCTCTTCCTCAGCCAAATCTCCCTCTTCCTCTCAACTCACTGTGTGTCTCTCACATCCTCACTCTCTCTGCGAGTCTCTCACAATGTGTATGTGACTCTTTCACCTCCTCACACAATGTGTGTGACACAAGCACATGAGCAAATAATCCCTCTTTTCTCCTATGTTCTCTCTGTGTACCTCTCACTCTCCTTAAATCTGCTTTTATAATCTCTTAATGACCAAATCCCTAACCCTAGGATCTCAATGGTCAAGATTAGATCTTGCCTTCCCAAGATCGACATTTATGACTTAATTTTTTGTTGAGATGACTTAAATCACTTGTCACTCAACTTTATAAAAAAATCACTTTAGTCATTAAATAAAAGCCACATTAACTTTATAAATGCAATTATGAAATTAAAGATCTAGAGAGCGTTGCTCATATAGTTGTTAGAATTTAAAGGATTGTGTGCTCGTTTTACCACGACGATACCCTCGTCTCCCAACCACAGGCCGAAGCCTCCCTCCGAGCACCTTGACCTTGACCGAGAAGAGAATTCTAGCTGCAATCTATAGCCAAGAGAGGCTAAATGCACCAAGCAAAAGAATAGAAGCAAAACTGAACAGATGATCCCACCTAGAACTAGCGCACCACTTTCCCCAGAGACCTGCGCACAAAACTGCCAACTGCAGTGCACACAAATGGCTCTGCAATTCTGAGAGTGTGTAATAATGAAATTGGCGCCCTGTATTTATAGTGGACTGACCAGTCTAACTGGGGTCGACCTGACCAGTCTAACTGGGTCGACTTCTCTTTCTGGGCATCAATAAATTCAATATAAATATATTTGTTCAGCCGACAACCTGTCTAGGGTTTTCTTCAAATTCTTTTCTTCCTTCCGGAGGATTCTAATCTCGTCATAGGTCATCATAGAGGTCCATACCTCCCGTAGCTACCATAATATTAACACTCCCTCCTAGCTAGGGAGGTATGGTCTTGAGCACAACAGACCATTCAACTGGTAGCACCACGAGCACCTGTCATTATTATCCGACTGGATAATCT
>JZKD02S0449007.1:17588-48728 GCA_000966675.3 Picea glauca
AGGGTACCAACATCTCCCTCTTGTGGTTAGAGGCTCAAAACCACAAGGGAACCACTTCCCGAGGTACACCAAAACTCAACACTCCCTCTTACCGAGGAAAGTGTTTCTCACCAATCAATCTCGTCCCAGCTGTGGACTTCCTTGCCTCTTGGCAAGGCCTAGGTGAGTATGGTTGTACCCTCTCATCAAAGTGGCCTCTGTCTCTGATCTACTTGTTCTGACACTGATCTGCTCAACCTTCCCTGACACTGATCTGTCGACTTGCCTGATCTCTAGATGGAAGTCCATCTTCACCTACCTGAGATCACCTAGATCTTAGCATCTCACCAGAGATCTCTCCCTCAGCATCTCACCAAAGGTCTCTAGGTCTTGGCATCTCACCAAGATCTTCTCCTTGGTCTCTCACCAAGGTCCTATACTCATGGCATGCAAATGTGTCACATCTCTTGTTATTTCACCAAGAGTCGCTAGGTCTTGGCATCTCACCAAGATCCTCAACCTTGGTCTCTCACCAAGGATTTCTACCTCCTGGCATCTCGCCAACGGTCACTACTCTTGGCATCACACCAAGAGTTTCTCTCTTGGCATTTCACTAAGAGTATCTGGATCTTGGCATCTCACCAAGAGTATCTGGATCTTGGCATCTCACCAAGATCCTCAACTTGGCTTCTCACCAAGTGACTTCCACCTGAAGTGGAACCTGAACCTGATCTTCTTGTCTCTATAGCTAAGTGAGGCACAAGCGTCTGTGATTTCCTGTTCCTCCTCCTCATCAATCTTTGATGCTCTGAAGCCCCTGCACCAACCGTCTGTCTCGACAACTCTAAAACTGAAGTTGTCCCGGGTGGACCAGTCACCCCTGAAGATGGTGTCCTTGAAAACTGAGTTTGAGCTAGCTCTGAATCACTACTCTTAGTCAATAGGTCCTCCTCAACTCCGTCTCCCCACTCGACGCTGGATGGTGCATCAATTGAACAATAACTGACAAACACACACTCCCTCGCAAACTGTGCATCGAACTCCTCCTCCTCGGCTGTCGTTGCCATACCACCCTACTGCCTCTTCTTCTTCCTCTTGGGACACTGTCCAACATAGTGCCCCATCTCACCACAAGCAAATCATCTCACTTTTCTTATGTCCTTCTGCCCACTGCCCCTCTTTGGTGGTTGGGTCCCTCTCTTGGGACCTTATCTCGCACCCTCTCCAATCTTCTTCTTGCCCTTTGTCCAAAGAGCAAGATCCTCATCCCCCTCAAGCGTACGTTGTTGTCCTGAAGACCCAGAGATGCACCTCAACTCCTCCTGTACGAAGTCGTCCCAAAGTCTCTCCCAAGTAGGCATGACCTCTCGGGAAACAATGCCTCGTACAAATGAACCCCAAGGTTTGGAAAAGTTGTTCAAAGTTGTCCTCACTAAAAAGTCTGGATCCACAATCTCTCCGACCGCTGCTAACTCATCTCTGATCTGAGTGAATTTGCATAGGTATGATGTGTCTGTCTCGAAATCGAGCATCTGAATGCTCCTGAGCTTATCCTGTAGAACCATCTTCTGGTTTTGGTTTGGACTCTGGTAAAGCTTGCACAGTGATGCCCATATCTCATATGCACAGTCTTTACCAGTCAGATGGGGTATGATGTGGTCCCGCACCGCATCACAAATAATCCTCTTCGCCTTGATGTTATTCTCCCAGAAATATGCATCCAACAATGGTGATGGAGCAGGTGCATGGCGAATCACCACGTGAGCTTGAACTATATCCCATAGTTCAAGGTCCTCCGAGATAAATGTGATCCTGGTCTTCCAAGGGGACTAATTACTAGCTACGTTTAGCCTATCCTCTGCCCACATCTGGGACACCGACATAGCTGTCCACTAAAGCTCACACTGAAGCTCACACTGAAGCTCATACTGATGCGAAAACTACAAAAGAACTCAACCTCGCCACTTGACACACAAGCGAAAATAAGGCTGTCCAAACGTGTCCACAAAACAGTCCTACAACTATCCAACAAATCTGCCCACAAGTCGTCCACTAACTCTACCAACAAGCTGTCTAAATTCTGCCAACAAGCTGTCTCAAAAATTGCCCACAAGATGCTCTCGAAATCATCAAAACTTTGCCACCAAGGGCTTTGATACCATGAAGAAAACTGAGGTACTATGAGATTGCCAACTAAGGTCTGTCTTTGACCTTGAGATTGGCTCTAAATTTCAATCTCCAAAACTGTCCTTTGCTGTTTTTTTAGGACAACAAACAATTTAGTAACTTTCTGCCCATAGTTTTTGTGGTTAAGTGTTCTTTGAGGTGCCCTTGCAGGTGTTTTCATAACCCAATGTTAGCACATGCAATATAACTCAAAACAAGTAACACTCCTCTACTCTTTACAACACAAATAAGTTGATCTACACACTAAGCATGCATGAAATGAACACAAGTATTTTTGATAAACACGATCTTGGATAAAACCCCATCGGGGAAAACCAGTTTGGAATGGAAGTATATATAAGTGGTGTCTAAAGCATGAGATACAACAAGAAATACAATATATTGTTATCACTCTAGGAAACTCTCCTAGGCTGTAAGTCAGAGATGCCTGGTAACTTAATCTTTTTGGAAACTATTTTCTCAATAATAGGTGTGGGTTTGGATCAAGATGAATATCTTAATCTTTGGATTGTATCTTCAAGACAATCTAACTATATTCATGCAATACAAGGCCTTCAAGAGCTATTCATCAGATAGATTTGTATAACAAATGGATAAGAAAACCAATCGGTTACCCAAAACATACATAAACCATATATATGATGGGTCAACAAACTAGCCAAATATGCTTATGATTCTTGCTTAACAATCAAAATTAAGATGACAGTTACCATAGGACCATTAAAAAGAGACAAAAGAACGAATTCAACTAATATGCATAGACAAAGATGAAGGAGGGTCTGACAATAACAAATGAAAGAAGCTTGCAGGCTTGATATATTAAAGAATTTTTTTTTCATACAAAAACAGTAGAATATAGAACTCAAAATCGAACCCTTAGTTCTTCAAAAGTCTTCGGCTTTATAGCCTTTTACAAAACAGTTTTCAGATCCTAGATTACTGGATCAAATCTTTCCAAATATAGAAAATCGAATATCGGCTTCAGTAAACTAGATCAATTAAACTTCTCAACTGTTCTTTAAGTCTTCATATTCTGGGCAGGTGTAATAAGCCTTCCGAGGCTGCTGGATCTCATATGATATGAGAGGAGTCGAGCTTGACACCTGTTGGCTTTCAACAATCTTATCACCTTGTCAATAACTAACCGTTGCTTATCCTTTTTGATCATTTGAAACATCTTCAAAACCAAAACCACCACTTGGTAAAGATGTCATTAATTATCCCCCAACGATTGGAATACTTTCCTAATCCTTTGAGCAAGACAAACTTTGATCTGTGAAAAAACATTAACCTTCTGCCCTGTCAGTGCTTTTGGTAGTTACGGAAACTGGAATTTGGGCTAATTAGCTACCGAAAGGACTGCTTTCAGTGGCTAATGAACAATTGATATGTTCGCCTAAGCCACCGAAACCTGAGATCATCAAAATTTCAAAAAGCAACCTTGCTTTAACTCAAAAACGCCTCAGGGCTGGTCTTTAGTTTTCTGTTTATTGTTCAAGATTTGTGGGATTAGTGGCTGTTACTGGTTCATTGTATTGAACTGCCACTTCTGCAAGGGTTTCAAGTGAAGCATGAGCTTGGTGTTTTGATTCCCTTGCCTTTTTCCTCAAAGCTTTGACCTTTTTCTTTAAACCTTGGGCCACTCTCCATAAACTGTTGTAGTCCTTTACAATTTTGTCCTTCTTTTTCTTCTCCTTTATGCTCTCATGGGCTAACCTTTCTAAGGCTGAATTGCTTTCTGCGAAGTTTTTTGAGAGGGTTCCATACTTGATTTTTATTACTCTCTCAAGCACCTCCTGTTTGACTAGCTGCTTCTTAAGCTTCTTAATCTCTTTTGATTTACTCTGTTTTGCTTGTTTGCTAGATGAGGCCTCTGCAACTTGACGATCTTGTTCTTATTGGGGAGTAGGTGATGGAAGATTCTCATAACTCGCTGTATATATGTCCACAAAAACAGAGTTGTCACGTCCTGTGGTAACTGAGCCTTCATGCCCTATTTCCAATTGTTGTTCTTCATCTTCTGAGTTTGAGTATGGGAGATTTAGAATGTTTTTATTCACTGGGATTTCACTGACTTCTTCCTTCTCATGGCTAAAATCCAATTTCTTCTTTGCTTTGCCCGACTTAGGGGAAAAAGAGGGCTGATTAACTGGGGTTGGAGAGATAGCTCTTCTCCTTCTCTTTCCACTTCTGGGAGTGGAGGATTTTCTGGAATGAGAGCTCTTTCTGCCCTCTGCTTGAACCTCAGTTTGGAAATCATTCCAGAATAGGAAAAAATTCCATTCCTTACCCTTTCTTTGCAACATGTTACAGACCAGTAGTTTGATTAAGCTATGATGGGATAATCTTCCTGCCACTTGACTGTGTTTGGCTTTGACTTGATAAGCCATCTTAGATAAACTTCGGTGGAGGAAATAGGGTAGATTAAGTGGGTCTCTTCCTGTAAAATGGTTTATGAGTTTAAAATGATACATCATGACCYTGTTGTATCGCCCCTCACATGTTATATAAACCATTATAGCCTTGAGTAACTATTGCCACTTCTCTTCAAGGAAAGATATAGGGATATCTTTCTTCCAAATTAAGCCCTGGTGTTCTGGTTTTATATAAGACATGAACTCGATATTCTTAATCACAGTAGTCTTAAACCATCTTTCTCCAGTTGTTGGAAGCTCAATAACTTCGACAATGAGAGCTTCATCAATTTGAAATTCGTCCTGGCCAATGCATGCTTTCTTTCCATCGAAACTCAGAGCAAAAGCCTCGACCACCTGTTGATGAAAACTGTCTAATTTTTTACAGAAATTAAAACATCCTACATTCTTGTACATTTGACATACCTCAGGATGAGCTTCAAGATACCCGATATCATTAAGTTCCTTCCTAAGTGTCGTCGCTCCTTTCTTCATTTCTCCATGACGTTGTAGCACACCCGTGATTGAAGGAGTGAATTTCGGACCGAGTTACAGTGCATAGGTTCAGAGATAATCGGCTTAGCCAGGCTAGGACTGAGATAAATGCGGGCGCTTTTAGATTGTGGCACTTATTGCGAGGAATGTGGCAAAAACGCTAATGATGTGCAGGAGTCATGATGTTTTTAACTGAAAAGAAGAGAAGTACAACACCATGACGTTCAATGATATGAGAGATGCGCTCATCTAATAGCGGGATCGGATTTTCTGGTCATGAACGGTTCCCTTGGCAGTACTTTTGACGACTTATGCAATCATGAAAACAATGAACCCCTTATTTGAAATGTGCGAAATGACATGTCTGATATTTTGCCTGCATCAACGGTTTCAGTGATTAAGTAGCCTTGGATTCCTTTATTTTAGCTCCCGAAAGATAAGACTTTCGGTGGCTAATGAACAATTGGTATGTTCACCTAAGCCATCGAAACCTGAGATTTGAATTTAATCTGGCACAGACTAGACAAACTTCTGTCCAAAACTTATTACATGAGTAAAGATTTTTTTCTTTAATAAAAAAAAGTACCTTTAAAAATTTGAAAAAGTATTTTTCCAACTGAAACTCTATCACTTAAAAAGCAAAATCTTAATCAATTTATTTGAGGAGATAACACTGGCTCCTATTGGGGATGAATGCTTCTCTGTGAGGTTTCAAGAACCACAGAACCAATGCCTTTCCTGAAAAAACAAAACTTAAACTATCTACTAGTGTTTCCATTGGGCATGGAGTTATTCTGTAAAAGCAAAGACTAAAAATAAAATTACAATGGCCAAGCTTCACAGCCTTAGAGAAAATAGAGTTTCAGAAATCGCCCGTTGACTGGGCTACTGAACATTTCTTCACCTCCCAGACTTTGCAGAATGAATGTGTTGTTGTGTTGTACTTGAGTTATCATGAAAGGACCAATCCACAAAGAATCAAACTTGTTGTGTTTGCCTTTATCTTGTCTGAGGGCGTCCCATTTCAGAACTCAATCACCAACCTGAAAACTATCTACCTTTGCCTTCCTGTCAAAAGTATCCTTGATCCTCTTTTGATGAGCCTCTGATTTGTCCACCAACTGTTCTCAGACCTGCTGCAGTTCTACCAAATCGAGCATTCTTCTTACCATATCATTTGACTCAGTTTGCTCTTCCTGAAAAAATTTAGCCACTAGTAAAACTAGCTGAATAGGAAAAATAACATCAGTTCCATAGACCAATTTGAATGGAGAGGTTCCTATGGATTTCTTGATAGTTACTCTGTCTGCCCACAGAGCAAACTTTAGTTTAGAGTCCCAATTCTTTTTGTTCTCCTCTAATAGCTTTCTGATGATTCTGATTAGACTCTTATTGGATGATTCGACCAGGCCATTACCTTGAGGGTAATAGGGGGTAGAATGTACCAATTGGATGCCCATTGATTTACACATATCGACCAATGCATCGACTTTGAAAGCTGTTGCATTATCTGTTACCAACCTTTTGGGGCAACCAAATCTGCTCAGGATGTTTCCATAAAGAAATTTCATGACGACCCGATGAGTGGCGTTCCTGGTGGGAACTGCCTCTATTCATTTTGTAAAATAGTCGGTGTCTACTAAGATCCATTTATGTTGACCACTAGACGAAAGATTAATCTCACCTATAAAATCTAAACCCCACTGCTAAAAAGGGCCATTCACTACTATAGGTCTCAGGGGCAGAGATTTTAGCTGCTGTTTTCCTGTGAATCTTTGACATTTATCGCAAGCTTTGATGAAAGCGCACACATTTGAGAAAAGAAAAGGCCAATAGTACCCAACCCTTAGAATTTTATGCACTGTGGTCTTCCAGTAATGATGACCTCCACAAATACTTGAATGAAACTGATGTATAACTTCAACTGATTCTTCTTTGTCTAAACATCTGAGTAGTAAACCAGCAGAGTCTTTCCAATACAAATTATTGTAAATACAAAATTTGATGGCTCTGAGCTTAAGGGCTCGGGCTTGAGTCGTGCTAAGTTCAGGAGGAACCTCCAACTTTTGTAAAAAATGAATAATACCTGAGTGCCACTCACAAGAAGACAAATGCTTCACCACCTGTTGGTTGTTATGTTGTCCTTCTGCTGCCTCCTCCGTCTGCAAACTCGTTGAATTTTCCCCCATGAAATCTATGTCCATCCGCTCATGGTTTTCTTCCGTCAAAAGCTTAGCAAGGCCTTGGCCTTTTACGAATTTAGTGGGCTTTACTTCTATGTTGAACTCGATTAACTTTGCGATCCATTTAGCTCTTTTCCCATCGATATCAGGCTGAGTCAAAATGTCATTCACTGAGGGTGAAGGAACATATGCAATAACCTTTGCATGGAGGATATAAATTCTGAAAGCTTTTAAAGATTTGATGAGAGCATAGGCTTGTTTTTCAATAGGATCATACCTTAATTCAACATCTCTGAGTGTTTTGCTGAAGAAGGCAAGGAGGTGATCCATACTGTCATCATCTTTTTGTAACAACACTGCTGCCACCGTGTCATAAGAAGTGAAGGAAAAAATATAGAAACTCTCGCTGTAATCCAAACTTATTAGAGTTGGGGATTCCATGATAGCCTGTTTGATATCCTAAAATGAATTTCTTGCATTGTCTGTCCATTTAATCTCAGATCCCTTTTTTAACATACATGTTATGTGTTTTACTAGCTCGACAAAATTTGGAACAAATATTCTAACAAAGTTAATCTTATCGAGCAGAGATTGAATATCCTTTTTCGACCTTGGTAAGGACAGCCTCTGAATTGCTTCCACCCGAGCTGGATCAATTTTCACGTCTTC
This sequence comes from Picea glauca, assembly GCA_000966675.3. NCBI lineage: Eukaryota > Viridiplantae > Streptophyta > Pinopsida > Pinales > Pinaceae > Picea > Picea glauca. The sequence continues at coordinate 25,516 of JZKD02S0449007.1, forward strand.
TGCTGAAACAATGTGGCCTAGGAGCTTCCCTTTTCTGAGAGCAAAATGGGATTTTTTTTGGATTCAATGAAATCCTGAACTGCCTGCACTTCAGAAATACTCTTTTTAAATGCTTTAGATGTTCTTAATGACTGCTGGAATAAACTGTGATGTCATCAAGATAGATGAGGACAAACTTGTCCTTCTCACCCACGAAAGCTATGCCCATGGCCCTTTGAAAAGTGTCCCTGACATTCATTAATCCGAATGGCATTTTGGCGTACATGAATGTACCCCAAGGAGTAGTAAAAGCAGTCTTCTCTTGGTCATCAGGATGGACATAAATCTGGTTGTAGCCAGAAAAACCATCCAAGAAAGACATAACAGTAGCCCCTGAAATTCTTTGCAGCAAATGTTCCATCTTCGGTAGGGGATAGTTATCTTTCTTTGAGCATCTATTTAGGTTTCTAAAGTCGACACATAACCTGATCTCACCATTTTTCTTTCTCACTATTACCAAATTTGCAATCCATTTAGAGTATCTTAAAGGGATTATAATCTTAGCATCAAGAAGCTTTTTGATTTCTCTTTCAATTACAGGCAATAGAAGAGGACTGATAGGTCTGAATTTTTGTTTGAAAGGGATGGTGTCCTTTTCGAGGGGAATCTTATGTTGAATGATATGAGGGTCATAAGTTTTTAGATCATTGTATTTCCAAGCGAAAGCATCAGAGAATTCTTTCATAATGTTGCAGTATTCAAACTTCTGATCGACAGTCAATTCAGAGGACATATTTATGAATTTAGGCTGGCTTTCGCTTCCTACGTTGTGCTCATGGATAGCAGGCTCTTGTTCCTTCTTATCCGGTTTATAGGGAACATCATTATGATCGAAAAGCTTCTCAAGAGGTACCCTACCCGGAGGTATATAATTATTTGGCAGTTGAACAATATCATGTTGACCCATTTTTCGTTTTAGCTTAGGCTTCTGGGATTCCTCTTCAATTTGATTTTGCTGGTCGACATGCATATCATAAAATTCATCTATCACCCGGAGAAATCTATTAAGCTCATCATCATCCTGAAAAACCTTCCAGTATTTAATATTGTCGATCAAAGATGGTCTATATTTGACTTGGATTTCATAATTGAGCCGGGGAGGCATGGGAGGAATAAAAAGACTGGTTGAAACAACAAGGGAATCAACAAGCTGATTCATAGCTCTGGGTATATAAGAAATGTTAAAAATGGAAAAAGAATCCCTGATTTTCCATACCTCATCCCTGTAGGCTTTCAATCTGACATGTTTTGCTTGGAAAGTACTGTTCACTTGTTGTATGATGAGATCCACGTCTCCAAACACCTTTAATTCTTTAATTCCCATCTCCTTTGCTGTTTTTAAACCCAATATCAAAGCCTCATACTCTGCTCTATTGTTAGTAGTTTTGAAATCAAGCTTAAAAGACAAATGCATGGCCTCTTCCAAAGGAGAAATCAAAACTACCCCTGCACCTGCTGAATCTTTGGTACTGGCACCATCAAAATACATGGTTCACACTGGAACACATTTTTCGTCAGTTTGCTGATCAGTGGGCTTTACAAGTTGCAAAGGAGATGACTAAGAATCATCTATTTGAAGAATACATGAGCCAAAGTCTGTGTCTATAGCATAAATAGGATGATTTATAGAATTTTTTGCATCACTGATGATGTAGGCAAGCTGATTCTCTCTGTAGAGTCTCTTTAGCTCTCCTCCAAACACTGGGAATGTAGCATACGAAAAATCCATCTGCAAGGTACCCCCCAATCTTTTTCTCCATGGACGTGACAAGAGGAGTCTGAACTTGGGTGGGATATCAGCCACCACAACATCCATTACCATGCTTCTCATTGGCAATTGGGCAAGGTTTATAACAAGGTCTTTTATGAGGCCAAGGCATCTGACCTTCCTAGACTCAAAAGAGAAAAGATCATGATACGGTTTGGTGACCTCAAGCCCAAGTTCGTCCATCACTGCTTTGGGCATAAGATTGTGTGATGCTCCTGAATCAAGCAAGCAGTGGTGAAGGATCTTATCATGAACATTTAGGGATATATAGAAAGGTGGACAAGTGTCATCTCGATCTTCTACCTTAGGTCCTATAGTTACTGTTGGCTTGTCATCTTGTAAGTTTACAAAATCAACAGATGGGGAGGTCTTTGGTTCAAGGGACTTCAGGATGGAAGATTTAAAAAAGTCATTCTTCATAAGTTTGGTCAATGGCATAGGTATTTTTACTTTTTGAATTTCTGATTCGAAATTAAAAGAGTATGCTGATCTGTCAGAAGTTTTTACCTCATTAGAAGGGGCTTTGAGAATGACTTGCTCCTTGGCTTGGGGTTGTGATTGCTTCTGCTGCTGTTTTGTAGGAATGGAGGTCTGCTTTACAGGGGCAGCAGGCTGCTTAGCAACAACTTCTTTCTTCTTACCAGGAGCAACAAGCAATGGCTTGGGGGCAACATTTTTAGATCTTAAATTATAACCGTGTTGATCATCGGTTTGATAAAAAGATTCTTCAGTACTTGCCTCACAAATTTCCTCATCCATCTTGGCTTCTTCATAATCCACTTGTGTCAAAAAGGAGGAATCATTCTCGTCCCCAAGACAATTGATGTCATCTACTTCTTCGACTTCGTCAAGAGGTATCTCCTGTTCTTCTTCTAGTATTGCATTTTGGAAAGGGGTTCTGATTCTTTTATCTTCAGCTGCATTCTTGTCTCTCTGAAGGATCTGGACCGGTTGGTTGTTCCTTCTGTGAGGGAATGCATTGGGATTCCTTGGAACAAAAGTATTTGGTTCTTTAGTCTTGGCTGGCTGCTGACCTTGAATCTTCAATTTTGACATTTTAGATGTCAAGTTGTCCAACATCTTGGCCATCTTTACCAGAGCCTCTTATTTCCTAATTGGGCGGGAAATAAGAGGCTCTGGAAAAGATGGCCAAGATGTTGGACAACTTGACGTCTGAAATGTCAAAATTGAAGATTCAAAGTCAGCAGCCAGCCAAGACTAAAGAACCAAATTCTTTTGTTCCAAGGAATCCCAGTGCATTCCCTTACAGAAGGAACAACCAACCGGTCCAGATCCTTTAGAGAGACAAGAATGCAACTGATGATCAAAGAATCAGAACCCCTTTCCAAAATGCAATACTAGAAGAAGAACATGAGATACCTCTTGACGAAGTCGAAGAAGTAGATGACATCAATTGTTTTGGGGACGAAAATGATTCCTCCTTTTTGACACAAGTGGATTATGAAGAAACCAAGATGGATGAGGAAATTCGTGAGGCAAGTACTGAAGAATCTTTTTATCAGACTGATGATCAACAAGGTTATAATTTAAGATCTAAAAATGATGCCCCCAAGCCATTGCTTGCTGCTCCTGGTAAGAAGAAAGAAGTTGCTGCTAAGCAGCCTGCTGCCCCTGTAAAGCAGATCTCCATTCCTACAAAACAACAACAAAAGCAATCACAGCCCCAAGCCAAGGAGCAAGTCATTCTCAAAGCCCCTTCTAACGAGGTAAAAACTTCTGACAGATTAGCATACTCTTTTAATTTCGAATCATAAATTCAGAAAGTAAAAATACCTATGCCATTGACCGAACTTATGAAGAATGACATTTTCAAGTCTGCCATCCTGAAGTCCCTTGAACCAAAGACTTCCCCATTTGCTGATTTTGTAAACTTACAAGATGACAAGCCAACAGTAACTATAGGACCTATGGTAGAAGATCGAGATGACTCTTGTCCACCTTTCTATATATCCCTAAATGTTCATGATAAGATCCGTCACAACTGCTTGCTTGATTCAGGAGCATCACACAATCTTATGCCCAAAGCAATGATGGACGAACTTGGTCTTGAGGTCACCAAACCATATCATGATCTCTTCTCCTTTGAGTCTAGGAAGGTCAGATGCCTTGGCCTCATAAAAGACCTTGTTATAAACCTTGCCCAATTGCCAATGAGAAGCATGGTAATGGATGTTGTGGTGGCTGATATCCCACCCAAATTCGGACTCCTCTTGTCACGTCCATGGAGCAAAAGGTTGGGTTGCAGATGGATCTTTCGTATGCTACAGTCTCGATGTTTGGAGGAGAACCTAAGAGACTCTATAGAGAGAATCAACTTGCCTACATCATCAGTGATGCAAAAAATTCTGTAAATCATCCTATTTATGTTGTAGACACAGACTTTGGCTCATGTATTCTTCAAATAGATGATTCTCAGTCAACTCCTTTGCAGCTTGTAAAGCCCATTGATCAACAAACTGACGAAAAATGTGTTCCAGTGTGGACCATGTATTTTGATGGTGCCAGTACCAAAGATTCAACAAGTGTAGGGGTAGTTTTGATTTCTCCTTTGGAAGAGGCCATGCATTTGTCTTTTAAGCTTGATTTCAAAACTACTAACAATATAGCATGTATGAGGCTTTGATATTGGGTTTAAACACAACCAAGGAGATGGGAATTAAAGGATTAAAGGTGTTTGGAGACGCAGATCTCATCATACAACAAGTGAACAGTACTTTCCAAGCAAAACATGTCAGATTGAAGGCCTACAGGGATGAGGTATGGAAAATCAGGGATTTTTTTTCCATTTTTAACATTTCTTATATACCCAGAGCTATGAATCAGCTTGCTGATTCCCTTGCTGTTTTAGCTAGTCTTTTTATTCCTACCATGCCTCCCCGACTCAATTATGAAATCCAAGTCAAATATAGACCATCTTTGCCTGGCAATATTAAATACTGGAAGGTTTTTCAGGATGATGACGAGCTTAATAGATTTGTCCAGGTGATAGATGAATTTTCTGATATGCATGTCGACCAACAAAATCAAAATGAAGAGGAATCCCATAAGCCTAAGCTAAAACGAAAAATGGGTCAACATGATATTGTTCAACTGCCAAATAATTATATACCTCGGGGTCTGGTACCTCTTGAGAAGCTTTTCGATCATAATGATGTTCGCTACAAACCAGATAAGAAGGAACAAGAGCCTGCTGTCCATGAGCACAACATAGGAAGCGAAAGCCAGCCTAAATTCATAAATCTGTCCTCTGAATTGATTGCCGATCAGAAGTTCGAATACTGCATCATTATGAAAGAATTCTTTGATGCTTTTTCTTGGAAATACAATGATCTGAAAACTTATGACCCTGAGATCATTCAACATAAGATTCCCCTCGAAAAGGAAACCATCCCTTTCAAACAAAAACTCAGACCTATCAGTCCTCTTCTATTGCCTGTAATTGAAAGAGAAATCAAAAAGCTTCTTGATGCTAAGATTATAATCCCTTTAAGATACTCTAAATGGATTGCAAATCAGGTTATGTGTCGAATTTAGAAACCTAAATAGATGCTCAAAGAAAGATAACTATCCCCTACCAAAGATGGAACATTTGTTGCAAAGAATTTCAGGGGCTACTGTTATGTCTTTCTTGGATGGTTTTTCTGGCTACAATCAGATTTCTGTCCATCCTGATGACCAAGAGAAGACTGCTTTTACTACTCCTTGGGGTACCTTCATGTACGCCAAAATGCCATTCAGATTAATGAACGTCGGGGCCACTTTTCAAAGGGCCATGGACATAGCTTTCGTGGGTGAGAAGGACAAGTTTGTCCTCATCTATCTTGATGACATCACAGTTTATTCCAACAATCATGAAGAACATCTAAAGCATTTAAAAATAGTATTTTTGAAGTGCAGGCAGTTCGGGATTTCATTGAATCCCAAAAATCCCATTTTACTCTCAAAAAAGGCAAGCTCCTAGGCCACATTGTTTCAGCAGAAGGTGTGAAAATTGATCCAGCTCGGGTGGAAGCAATTCAGAGGCTGTCCTTACCAAGGTCGAAAAAGGATATTCAATCTCTGCTTGGTAAGATTAACTTTGTTAGAAGATTTGTTCCAAATTTTGCCAAGCTAGTAAAACACATAACATGTATGTTAAAAAAGGGATCTGAGATTAAATGGACAGACAATGCAAGGAATTCATTTCAGGATATCAAACAGGCTATAATGCAATCCCCGACTCTAATCAGTCCGGATTATAGCAAGAGTTTCTATATTTTTTCCTTCGCTTCTTATGACATAGTGGCAATAGTCTTGTTACAGAAAGATGATGACAATATGGATCACCCAGTTGCCTTCTTCAACAAAACACTCAGAGATGCTGAATTAAGGTATGATCCTATTGAAAAACAAGCCTATGCTCTCATCAAATCTTTAAAAGCTTTCAGAATTTATATCCTCCATGCAAAGGTTATTGCATATGTTCCTTCACCCTCAGTGAAGGATGTTTTGACTCAGCCTGATATCGATGGGAAAAGAGCTAAATGGATTGCAAAGTTAATCGAGTTCGACATGGGGAAGTACTCAGAGGGTTTTCCACGAGAATTTCCTTGGAAAAAAAATGCATTGTTTTTTTTTTTTTCACCATTTATTACATTTTAATCTTTTAATTTACATTATGAGGTAAATACTTGATTTTTCTTTTTAACTTTTCTGGTGTGTGTTCAATTATGAGGTTGAATAATTGTGTTATAACTATATGCTAGATGTATGTTCATTTCCGAAGAATTTAAAATACATGCACTTTCGCTCTCACATAGAGATGTGAATGATAAACCAAAAAGATGATGGAATAGAGAGCACATTGTAAAATCTGATTTTATTTGATGTAGTATTGCACCATGGGTATTTATTTTATTAAAGTGATCCACATGGATCAACTTTGTGTTCTTTGTGCATATTTTGTATATTTCAGTTATGTATTTTTTATTTTGTGCTTTCAATATTTTTAAATAATGAGAACAATTTATTAAATAATTGTAGATAATGATTGGTAACACTAATAAATTAATATCTATGAATCATATATATGTATTTATAATATTACATTATGGTTTAAACTTGTAGTATGGTTCACAGTGAACAAGAAGATGACAACATTGACATTGACATCGAGTAATGATGACATCACTACTGAATTTTATCAAAAGTGTTGACTAAAATGTAAGTCAATGGCTGATGATTGATAAAAGGAATGATACACCTTCATTCACCTGAACAATTGTTGGTGTTCGTCTTCTATTGATTATTTTGTTATAACCAATGATCTTGCCATGTAACCCATGGCACAATCCTACGAGTGGTAGAGAGTTGTTATCCTCCCCACTTGAGTTCAAATTACACTTGTAATATGTTCATTCTTCATTAGCTGATTGCTAATTGAGGCAGTGTAGTAACATGGAAAAAAAATAATTATATGACATTATAATGTGGAGGAACTAAAACATATTTATCAATAAAGTGTTTTTACCAATGTTTAGTTTGCAATCTTTTTGTGTTTCAAAGTCTTTGTCTTCTAATTGGTCAACTTAAATTTAGAGCTTCAAAAAGTGATTTTGACAAGTCTCATCTTCCTAACCAATAGCTAGTTTTTTCCAAGGACGGGTTTAAATGGAGTTTTGTGAAGAAAATTGAGGTACTATGAGGCTGCCAAAACAGGTTTGTCTTTGACCTAGAATTTGGCTCTAAGTTCAAACTCCAAAACTGTCTTTTGCTGCTGTTTTAGGACAACAAACAATCAACTACTTTCTGTTCATAATTTTTTATGGTTAAGTGCTCTTTTGAGGTGCCCTTGCAAGTGTTTTTGTAACCCAATTTTAACACATGCAATATAGTCAAAACATATAACACTCCTCTAGATCTTTACAACTCTAAAATGATGATCTACACATCTAAGCATGCATGAAAATGGACACAAGTATTTTTGGTCAACATGACTCTGGATAAACCCCCCCCGGGGGAAACCAATTTGGAGCTAGATGTATATAAAAGATCTCAAAGCAAAATGTACAACAAGGAAAACATATACAAGTGAACCTAGTACAATAGAAACCACTCTCGGATGCTTTGGAGTTCTTTGAAGATGTGTCTACTAGCCAATTGAAGCTAGGTGCCCTTTGCCTTTGTGCACCCTTCTTCCTTTGCTAACCCTTGGCCATCTTTCTTTGTCTCTTGACTTGCCTTTACCTTTGCTTGAACCTTGAACCTTTGCCTTATCCTTTGCTTTGCCCTTGGTCTTGCGCCCTCCTCACAAGAGTGCCTCCTTGGACCAAGGCTTGCTGCGCACTAAGCCTAAGTGCACCCCTCCTCTAGCAAAAACACCACAAAAGATGTGCGCCCTCACTTTCCATGCGTCCTCCACTCCTTTAGAGTGCGCCTCTCCTCTACAAGTGAGACTCCTCAACAAGGTGCGCCTCTCCTCTAACTTGATGTGCCTCTCTCTCTCTCAAAGTGCACCCCTCCACAAGCTAATGTGCCCCTCCTCTTCAAGAATGCGCCCCTACACAAGATGTTGCCCAAGCCTCCATGGTAGACTCTCCATGCAATCTTGCGCCCAAGCTATGGCTTCTCCTCAACCCTTGACCTCATGCACCCTCTCCTCCTTAAGAAATGCGCCCAAGAGCTTCTCACATCTCCTCCTCTGCTCTCAAATCTCTCAAGTAAAGAATGAATCTTTTCCTTGCCCTTTTCCCTCCTTTAGATTCTCTTTGGCCAAACCCTAAAAGATTAATGGTGTAGATCCAATCTGGCCATGTCTAATCGATGAGTGATTTAATCCAAAAATCTCACTTAGGAAACCCACTTTCCTTAGTTTGCCTCATGTCCTTTAACTCACCCACAAAGTGAATTAAATGTCACTTTAATAACTTAAGTGGCATATTTCACTTTTGACTTAAACTCCTAAGTCAACATGAAATTAKAACAYAAAGTAAAGTAATACKGGTAATAGTCTCTCCCTTTGTGTTTAGAGACTCACAAACACTAGGGGACCACTTTCCAAGGTACCCAAATCTCAACATTTTGGACTTYGGTCATGGCTTAATAAGATTACAAGGTTRAAGGTTCTTAGTTGTGTATGATTTTTTACTATAGCMTTGTAATGCGTTTTATGATTTATTCTTTAATCATCAAATGAAAGCCTAGTTTTTCAAAACCAAAAGTTTTGATTGCAGGTTGCCATTATTCCTCATTTGTTTTGTAATTCAAGCAAAGCAAATATGGATCTATGTTTTGTATTCTTTGAAATTGTATCGTATTTTATTGATTGCGTTTATATTTCCAATTCTTTCCTTTACATTTATTTAACTATTTTGTACTTTTGTTTATTGTATATTTGTCTATAATGTTTCTATGCCTCTTTTTATTATATATAACTGAATTAAAAAAATCAATTAAAATAAAATAAAACTGTTGAGATTTGTTATAATCTCTTAGTTAATAAATTGAAAAGTTGAAGTAATGGTTAAGTAACTTAAGTTCTTGGTGAAGGTTCGGTTCAAATATTTTGTATGTGTGTGAAAGAGACTCTTAACAAAACTTGAAGTCTAATGCAAAAAAGATGCCAAATAGACAAAACAAGCGATAATAAATAATGAATGGACTGTTTGACCGGTAAAGAGTTGTTTACCTTCAATAAGCTATGTTTTTTGTAGTTTGAATGTATTAGGTAAGAACAAAACATATAATTGAATTAATTGACTTACAAATGTTCTAGATATTCTTAGAAGTGGATATATCTTATGCGTAGCACCATGATCATTCTTATAAGGTGTGAGTCTTATTTATTATTTTAATAATACTATATGGCAATCCTTATATAAACTACTAAATACTAATATATATCATTCAACCACTTTGTTAAGGTTGAGCCATTGAAATGGAAGGATCATGGCATAGTTTTAGGCATAATATATCATTTGTACTAACAAGTAATTAAATCATGGCTGCTCTTTAAGTGTTGGGTTGTTATATTCTTTGCAGTGAAAAAACAATCATCCTACTAGATAGTCAAGGTGAATCGATTGGGTGATAAATCGACTCATGAATAAAGTCAAGTCAGTAATCAAGTCGAAGGTCGAAGTGGTTGATCAAGAAGGTTGAAAGATCAATCGACATGAGGTTGACGGGAGGTTGAGTGGCAACCGACTGGAGGTCGACTAGTAATAGACCAGTAGTCAATTGCAACATAATCAAAAGGTTTTGGAGATTGCAGCCAATCATCTGCATGGATCTGAAACCATTTTTAGGCACCATGATTTAAGGTTTTGCATGCTATGAAGCCTATAAATAAGGCACGTTGTAATACTGTAAAATATAATCTTTAGAAGAATCACGAAGTTCATGTAGATGCAGGTCGGATTGGTTGCAGGGTTGTTCTTGTATAAAGAAAGAGAGTAGGATGACAATTGTGTCTTAGGTGTAGACCAAGGTTGGCCATGTAATTCTTTATTCAATGAATGAATAAGACAACAAGAGAGCAAAACACTCAGGGAATGTTGGTTTTTTTGGTTAACGATTTCCAGGGTAAAATCTTTGTGTATTGTGTGTGTTTGTCATTTTTTTTCTTAAATCTGTCTTCTCTTTCCTGGTTGGTTTAATGAGTATTATTTTCTCTACTATTGGTATTAGAGTTGTTTTGATACAATTGGTATCAGAGCAAGGTTAAGCAGATCTTGGATCTAAGCTAAACCTAGGTCCAATGGGAGGTGTAAGTCAATGATCTTTAATTTGTGCTTGAAATAATGGCAAGTGGTTCGAGGATAGAGATCGAAAAGTTCAATGGCCATAATTTTGAGCTTTGGAAGCTTAAGATGGAATATCTCCTTATAGATCGAGAACAATGGGTAGATGTGTGTCCTAGAACAATTATGATAGGTATGTCAAAGGAAGAATGGGAGAAACTCAAGAAGAGGGCAAGGAGTACAATTCAACTTTGTCTTGTAGATTCAATATTGTTGAATGTCTTGGGTGAAGACTCTGCAAAGAAACTGTGGGACAAATTGGGAAACATGTATCTGTTAAAATCCCTCGTAAGCAAGTTGTTCCTTTGGAAGAAATTGTATCTTTAGGGGATGAGTGATGGGAGCTCAGTAACCGAGCACCTGAATGCATTCAATACTGTAATAAGTCAGTTATTGTCTATGGATATTAAAATCACTAAGGAGAAGAAATATATTAGCTTGTTGTGTTATTTGTCAAACTCTTGGGATAACTTAGTCATGGCTATAGGGAGTAATTCGACCCCATGAATGCTTGAAGACGTGGTTGCATCTCTATTGTCAGAAGAAATGAGACGGAAGAACATGGAATGATCGACCAAGGATTCCTTGATGGTGAGAGGTCAACCAATCGACAAAGATAAAGGTTAATTCTCTAGTCAAAAGTCTAAGTCAAAGGGTAGATCTAAATCCTCAGTTGAGTTGACAAGAAAATGTTGGAAATGCGGTAAAGTTGTGCACTACAAAAAGGATTGCAAGTCAAAAGAAATTGGGATCGGTCCATGATCTAATGAGAAGCAGTCGATTGAGAGAAATACTATTCCAAATACAAGAGGCGATGTGTATTTGGCGTCGACCAATACACAATTGAATTATGATGTTGGGTTGATCAACTCGGGTGCATTTTTTTGTATAACACCCCATAGAGAATGGTTATGTGAATATGATAGATATGAAGGAGGAGATGTGTTCTTAGGGGACGACTCGACAACCAAAATAATTGGATGAAGAAGAGTCCAATTGATGCTACAAGATGGGAGGAGCATGACATCTGTAAGAAAAATGAGTGATGCAGATGTGCACACTTTATTTCAAAATGATACGTGCAAAATGGACAAGGGAGCAATGGTCTTAATGAAAGGAGTTCGATTGGAACCCTATTCAAGTTGTTAGGGAGTGTCGACTTGACTAGACGCAACATTGTTTCTAAGTCGAATCGACTGTGATTCAACTCGTCTCGACTCAGTCGATACAAACTGACTTGATTATTCTTCGACAAGTCGAACCAACCATGTTATGGCACCAGAGGATGGGACACATTTGCGAAAAATGACTTCGAGCTATGCACGACAATGGTATGGTCGAAGGTTTTCCTAAATGTAATTTGGAAGTTGATATTATGAACATTGCATATATGGAAAACAAAATCGGGTTAGATTCCCATCTGGAGCTACAAGGGAAAAATAGATTTTGGAATTGATACATAGTGACGTGTTTGGGCCTATACTGGTCCTGTTGTCCCCAACTCCTTGGGATAACTAAGGAGATGATGTCTTGAGGCCCTCATGTTGCAGAGGTGGAGTACCGAGAGACAACTCGACCAACAATGTCCACTTGCACAGACAGAGACCCACCGCACCACCACAACTCTAGGTTCGTCATGACAATATCCACCAAATCAACTGGCCTCTGGAAGACATTGGGTCTTGCTCCATGAGGTACATTTCAATATTTGAGGCACATTTGAGTTTGTTGCATCTATTAATACTTTTGATTATGTGACCTTTGCTTGGACATTATGCTCTTTGCCCTGTTTCACTTTGGTGGTTGACATTGCACCCTAGTAAGTGGGTCACCCTTAGGGATATTTATGTTACTAGGAGGTCCTTTTGATGAGTCATCGTTCCATTTTCGACCATACTTGTCACTTTCCACACTTCATCCCCTCATCTCCTTACCTTTTGGGATTGTCGGGTGTACTGACCCAAGAAGGGGTTGTCCCTCATTTCATGGGAAGAAGGGGTTGAAGGCCTAGAGGCTTGTAGCTGTCAAAATATAAAAGACAAACCATTAACCTTTTAGATTCTCTCCTAGGGATCTCGAGGACAATGAAACGTCTCTCATAAAAATTGATGGGACCCACAAAATAATCACTAATAACAAATGCCAACCAGGGAGGGGCATGTGTGGGAATTGGTTTTATTGCTTAGTTAGAAGCCCCACACATGTTTCCAACTTGGGGAAGCATGATGTGACCAGGGTAGAGTCAAGGTAGGCACAATTTTTATTGTTTAGGTAGAATCCCCACCTTGGCTTCAACCTGGGAACACCCTAAAAGAATTAAAGGCAATAAATGGGCTTGGAAAAAGGTTGAATTGAAAACAAAGGTACAACACGCCCTATACAAAGGCACCCATAAGTGAGACACTAAACCCCTTGCATGTCATGAATCCCATGCCCAAAATTCTTCCCCTCATCCATATCACCTCATCCACATGACTTAGAAGGAGCCCCCCTTGGGAAACACCCCTAAACTTGAGGAGCGATTCACCTAATAGGTCGTTTTGTCAACCCTCCCATACCTAAACTTGGCAAATTGCATAAGGTCTTTGAGCATTAGTTTATTTTGATGAAGTGGTTTGGATGTTCTTGCTTAGACGACTCTTTTATTCATTTGATTTACTCATCATGATGCTTTGACTTGAGATCCTTGGAGGGCGTATCCATTTGTCTTTACAGGACCCAACTGGTGGATAGTTTTAGAGGAACAAGCCTAGTTTGGGCTTCCATGGGGCTTGAAGCCCATAGGTTGGATGGCAAGGGCCCACATGTCGGATCACAAAGACATGCCTTTGGAGGCCTAGAGGATAACTTGGAGGACCTTGCCTAGCCCTCACATGCCAAACGATTTGCTTGGAAGGGCTAAAACGCCACATTTGAAGAGTTGATGTCACCTTTAGGGTTAGGGTTTGGTGGTGATGAAGTTGCTACTTGTTGAAACTTGGCATGATTTAGTGGGAGAAGACTTGAGGAGGCTATAGCACATGAGAGGGATGCTCTATGAGCCCCAAAGAATTCAACCTTCTACTCCAACGACTTGCTCAAAGGTTCAAAACGTCACCCTTAGAGGGGTGACGTAATTTTAGGGTTTCTATTGTGCACTTTTTTAAACTTTAAATTTGAATTTAAAATGAATTACTTGTGTAAAGGGGCAAAATAAGGGTTGTTGCCCCCTTATTTTGTGTTTACCTTAACTTAAGTGGATAAACTATGTTTAAGACATTTTGCATAAATAGAGATCATTTGTATCTCATTTTCATCATAGCTCTCCCATTGTGAGAAGACTAATGGCTGGAATTTTCACTATACTTGAGCATTTTGGTATCTCTCTCTCTTGCAAATGAATTTTGGTGTTATCTATTGATGATTGGATGTGGTTAAGTGGTGTTCACCTCTTGGAGGCTTCTTCACTTTCTCTTGAATGGTAAATGCTTGGTGAACTAAGGTTTGATCACTCTCTTTCTTGGAATTGGTAAGGAAAAATATGCACTTGTTAGTCATTTCTTGCTTATTCTTGGTTTTTGTTGTTTGAAACCCTACGAGGAGTATGTTGCATATACCCTCCATTAAGCTTCATCTCATTTGTTAAGTTTATAAGTCATTCTTGGACAAGGGTTGCTAGGAGAAATACAAGTGTGTATACCCTCCTAGACTTACACTAGTTTGATTGGCATACCCTAGGGAGTAAGAGGATTCACATCCCTAGGGATCTTGTTGATCTAACTTACACTTTAAAGACTCCATTCACCCAATTATAAAGGAACTAATCTGATTTTTGCATTGGAGAAGTAAAATTGTTTGCATTGGTAAACGTGTTTTGGTGAGATATCAATCTTGTTTAAGTTGGGTTCTTTTGTGGATGCCTTGAGGTGGCTAACCCCTCTAGGGAATCTTAGTTCTCTTAGTCTTCTTGTTGATGTCGTAACTTTTTATCTACATCCATTAGGGTTGCAAAAACCCTAATACAACTTTCTAATTAACATACAAACCAACCGTTTAAAGTTGCCAAAAGTTTGCCCCTATAATCTACTAACCCTAACACACTTTTTGGGTGGATTGTTGGAAAGTTTTGATGGTTGATCTCTTGGTTGTAATAACTTGAATGCTACATCCATAAGGATGCAATATTATCTCTGCAATACTATTTCATTTCATCCTTATTTCATTCCAAAGTCTTGCTCTTTCATTCTTGGGTTAAACTAGTATTTACTAGCTTGTCTCTTGCTTATTCAACTAGACTTTTAGCATCTTTATTTGCAACTCTTACTATCTTTTTGTTGCTGACATATATTATTGTTTACTACTGCAATTAGGGACAACAAGCTTGAATTTCTTGTCCACCTAACATATTACGTGCATACTTGTCTTTCCTTGTGTCTCGAGCAGGTACAAATCACTCTTTGCAGGTACTCATACCTCTTAGAAACCATTGGCTACCACCAAAACTCTTTCCCAAGACTTTTCACACTTAGTATTGTTAATTTTTCAATAAGATAGGCTAAGCATGAAGTTCAATCCATTTAATCATTTAACCATAACCATAAATGTTGCAGCAACCAAGATCATAAGAAGAAGCACCATGCACAGGAACACAAAAAGTATCCTGGGAAACCCTTCTCAAGAAGGGAAGAAAACCCAGTGAAATCCTTTGCTATATTCCTCAAGAGAAAGACCTTCACCACCAAGATAAACCCTAGCACACAAGAGGGTTCTCAAACCCTAGAACTCTAGTGCCCAAGAGAGGTGCACACCTTTTCCAAAGAAGTGTACTTGCTGAAATTTCCAAACTCACATGAAATATATGTTTCCTCAAAGGGGATTTTACCTTTACTTATACTAACCTAATTCTGTCAACATAAGTGTCTATTGGCACAATAGGGATGACCTCACTTAGCTTATAATATAATTAATATTAACCAAAATAATTTTCTTTTACATTAATTACCAGTTACATTAAGGTAGGGCCGACCTGCAACCTTTATATTACAATTAGGGATATAGGCAGGTCTGACTCTTGTACAATATAGAAAAGGATCTGATACACCCACTAGTGCTCATCCACTAGGGGCACATCCATAGGGATGTCCATATCTCTGGCTCACTGCATTACACAGGAGAACCAAATCTTCACACACTCACCTATGCTCTTCCACATGCACGTCCAATCTACAAATATTTTTTCTCACTGCCTCACATAGGAGAATAATCTGGAGTTTTCTTGTCAAATCTGCTGCTCAGAGGAGGCTAATACATCATCTTCATTTTTGTTCACATGACAATGCACCCAACACTTTGGGATTTCACATGTTCACCTTGTGCTCAACCACAAACACGTCTAACTCAACAGATCGCCCGTCCCACTGGATAATCATCTGGAGTTCTTCTCAACTCACTAAATGGAGGAGGTCATCTCTACGTTCCAGCTCTGTCTTAGGGAGGAACCATGTACCCTTCTTAGGGGATTTCTCTTAGGTTTCTAAGCTGAGAGAAAGACTCACATAGCTGCAATGATCCACATCTCAGAGGTTTGTAAGCTGGAGAATGTCTCACATAGCTGCAATCATCAACACTCCCTCTTAGTTAGGGAGACATTCTTCATCATGCCAAGTCTCACGTGGATGTACTCTGAATTTTTTCTTGGCTGGAGTCATTAATACTCCCTCTTAACGAGGAAGGTATTCTTCACCAAGTTGGTTTGGTGAAGATGTCTGCAATCTACTCATTTGTAGGAAGGTACTATATGTGTACGATTTTCCTCTAGATCATATCTCTGATATAAGGATATTTCATCTCATCGTGTTTGATCCATCAGGAAGCACTGGGTTCTTAAGGATCTTTTCACACGGCTCTTGGTTATCATCATAGGATTCATCTCATGGTCAAGTAAATCTGTCAGAAGCTTGTGAAGTCATATTGCTTCGCACACTCGATCTTATATGTTGAAATAATGTAACTACAAAGTGTATTATTATTATTATTTGATATATTATTCATTGGATCAATCCCCATTGTGGATTGATCATGTCGGCTATTGTAAAAGGACCAAATCCCCTTTTGTGGATTGGTCATAATATAATTGTAATAGGCAAAAGAAGAAGTCGGCCACAAAATATATCAAAGAGGCCTTGGAATATAATAAAGGTGGTTATAACCACCCATATTAAGAAGTCAACCCTGCCAGTGAAGAGACACTTCACACGTGCCAGATTAGTATAAATAAGGAGGCTAGCGCTTCACTTAGACACACACCTCACTTGCTCATTAAGAGACAAGTTTCAGAGCTGCAGTTGGAGAAGAGAGAGAGAGAGAGTGGCATATCTTTGGGAGAGGATCTTCTGTATTAGCTTGAGTTATCTCTTGGCTATCTATAATAAGGAAGTTTTGCTGGGTTTTCTTCCCCTAGAGGGTTTCCCAGGATAAATGTTGTGTCTCTTGTGATTGTGTATTTCTCAGTGATCTTGTATTATGTTGTTTCTATCTATTGAAATGCAAAGAACTATAATACTGGTTTAAACATTAACATGGTGTCATAGCCAAGTTGAAGAAATCATCTTTCATAAGAGTGAAAAATGTCACTGTTGCCGTACATGCAAATTAGGGCTTTTTGATGGTGAAACTTTTCAGCCCTAAAATCATCTAGGAAAATGCGCCCTCCCCCAAGGATTACTTTGGCACTCTCAGCGCACCTTTTCAGTGGCTAGATCTCCTGGAAAGTGAAACGCTAGTTTCACAAAGTACCATAAGTACCAGAAAACCAGAAGTACCAGAAGTACCAGAGTACCAGAGGTACCAGAAAACCAGAAGCACCAGTCTAGAAATCCTCAGATAAAGTTTGGAGGGGTAAAAGTTGGATTTTCTCAGATCCAAGCACACCAGGCTACTCACCTCAGCCAAGCACATCTTCTGGTTAGTTCAGAATTTGATTTTGATCATTTTCCTAGCTCCAAGTAAAAGATGTCTGCAAGCATGAAGCTTGCTGACAAACTGGAAGCCGTGGAAAACTTCCGTGCTTGGAAGTATAGGATCGACCTGATCCTTGAAGAGAATGACCTAGCAAGATTCGTCAAAGAAGAAGTACCGGAACCCAATGATGCTGTAGATAAAGCCGAGCATCTAAAGGACACGATCAAGGCCAAAAGAATCATTGCAGATTCAATCAAAGACCACTTGATCCCTTATGTGTCATCAAAGAAGACTCTGAAAGAAATGTTTGATGCCCTAAGCAGACTGTACGAAGGAAATAACATAAACCAGAAGATAAATCTAAGAACTCAACTGAAGAATACGAGGATGCAGAAAGGAGAAACAATCCAAGAATATTTCTCCAGAATTGGAGACAACATAGATGAAGACGAGCTCATAATGACAACTCTTAATGGTCTCACAAGACCTTGGGATGCATTCATCCAAACGATTTGTGCCAGAACGAAGAAACTGAAGTTTGACCGTCTATGGGAAGAATGCATTCAAGAAGAAACAATAGTATCTAACCATGAAGCGTTACTAGCAAGAGATGATGATCAAGCCCTAGCTACCCACACCAAAAGAGGAAGGAAGAAACCCTAATTCCATAAGGAGACTCATAAAGAGCCTCAACTGCCAAATAAATTCAATAATAAAGAATCTCATTCAAAGAGATTTCAGAAGAGAGGAAAACGAAGGGAAAGAGATTACTCATCTGTACAATGCTATCATTGTGACAAGATGGGACACATTGCGAAATTCTGTCCAGCCAGACGAGAAGAATACAAGAGAAAACATAAGAGGCACCATGCCCATGCAGTTGAATATGAAGAGCCATCTACAAACTTGATAAGAGAGCAAATCAAAGACTATGTCTTAATCTCGACCCTCTCAGGATTGGTAACACCTGGAGAGGACACGTGGCTCATTGATAGTGGTGCCTCCAAGCACATGACAGGTCAGAGATGCATTCTCTCTTGTATTTTAGAAAATAAGTTTTCTCAAAATGTGACCCTTGGAGATGATTACCAATATCCCATCAAGGGAATGGGAGAATCAAGATACAAGCTAAATTCAAGGAAATCAATAAAGATGAAGGACGTACTCTTTGTACT
This sequence comes from Picea glauca, assembly GCA_000966675.3. Lineage (NCBI taxonomy): Eukaryota > Viridiplantae > Streptophyta > Pinopsida > Pinales > Pinaceae > Picea > Picea glauca. The sequence goes on from JZKD02S0449007.1 coordinate 44,238, forward strand.
AGGTTTGACAAAGAACCTACTCTCCATTTCTTCTTTAGAAAATAAAGGCTTCAGAGTTGCCTTTATAGATGGAGAAGTCCTCATGTGGGATAAAAGAGAAACCTTGAAAGAAGCAATCATCATTGTAAGAGAAGAAAATGGCATGTATAAGCTAAAAGGTCACTCAGAGGCTGCCATGACCCATGCCATTGAAAACTCATGTGAAGTTTGGCATAGAAGATTAGCTCACATCAATTACAAGGCGCTACCATACATATGCAAAGCTGTCACAGGTCTACCAGAATTCAAAATTGACCATGAAGGCGTGTGCAATGGATGTGCGCAAGGGAAGAACATCAAGAACCCTTTTTCGAAGAGAGACAACAAAGAAGGAGTCCTAGAACTCATTCATTCAGATGTATGTGGCCCAATGCCATCGTCCTCCATTAGTGGGTATGTATACTATGTGTCATTTATTGATGATTATTCTTGTAAGACCTGGTCGTATTTTTTGAAATCTAAAGATGAAGTGTTCAACAAGTTCAAGGAATTCAAAGCCTTGATAAAGATCCTTTCCGAAAGAAAGATCAAGATACCCAGGTCAGATAATGGAGGAGAATATACCTCAAAAGAGTCCATGAGCTTCTGCAAAGATGTTGGGATCAAGAGGGAACTCTCAACTCCCTATAATCCTCAACAAAACGGTGTAGCCGAACGAAAGAATAGAACGATAATGGAAGCTTTGAAGACTATGATCCATGATCAAGATCTTCCAATGTGCTTATGGGCAGAAGCAACAATGAAAACCGTTTATTTGCAAAACCAATTATCCCATAGTGCACTTGGGTTCAAGACCCCGAAAGAGATGTTCACCTGAAAGAAACCAGAGGTAAGCCATCTCAAAATATTTGGCTACCTAGTTTTTATACATAGTCTGAAAGGAAAGAGAAACAAGTTGGAACCTTCAGGAAAGAAGGCAATATTTGTGGGATACTGTGAGGTATCCAAGGCCTTCAGAATTTACATACCAGGTCACCGCCACATTGAGATCAACAGGGATGTGAGTTTTGATGAATATGCAACACTCAAGAAATCGAGAAGATGCCAGCTTGAAGAAGTATGTGAAGAAGAACCCGTAATCCCTAGAACTGTAGAATCAGTGAGGGAGGTTCCCACCGCTGCAGAACCAGTGATGGAAGACGTAGTTTCCCCTGATGAGGAAATTCCAGAAGACCATGATATAGTAGAATTTCAAGAACCGCCTCAGATGACGATCCTCCATAAAAGAAAGCTAGGTTGGGCTAGAGAGCTCATTCAAGATGGAGAGAAGTATGGTGTTCCCCAAGGAACCACGAGACAAGTGAAAAGACCAAATCCATTCTCCAGTTATACGGATTTTATGCGTGACCTCCTAGAGAAGGAGCCTACCTGCTTTGAAGAAGCCATTCAGATGAAAGAATGGGCAGATGACATGACATAAGAATACCAATCCATAATAAAGAATAATGTATGGGAAATAGTTCCCAGACCAAAGAGTAAAGACGTGGTATCCTCCAAATGGCTCTTCAAAATAAAACATGCTGCTGACGGAAGTATTGAAAAGTATAAAGCAAGATTTTTCGCTCGAGGATTTTCTTAAAAAGAAGGCATTGACTATGAAGAGACATTCACTACTGTAGCCAGATACACTTCGATCAGAACGATCATAACCCTTGCAGCTGAGATGAAGTGGAAGTTGCACTAGATGGACGTAAAGACAACTTTCCTAAATGGTGTCATTGAAGAGGAAGTGTATATAGAGCAACCTCAAGGATTTGAAGTTGAAGACATGAAGTCTCATGTCTGCAGATTGAAGAAAACATTGTACGGATTGAAGAAAGCTCCTAGATCTTGGTATGGTCGGATAGACAATTTCATGACGAGTTTGGGCTTTACCAAGAGTAAAGTAGATTCTAACCTCTACTTCAAGGTTATGAACGATGAGCCAGTGATATTACTGCTATATGTGGATGACTTATTCTTAACCGAAGAAGAAAAAATCATTACTGAATGTAAAAAGAGACTTGCCTCAGAATTTGAAATGAAATACCTTGGCCTAATGCATTATTTCTTAGGTCTTGAGGTATGGCAGAGTCCAGAGAGGATCTTCCTTAACAAAGGGATGTATGCAGTCGAAATCCTGAAGAGATTCAACATGTTGAAATGCAAGTCCATGAATACACCCATGGAAGCGAAGTTGAAGCTGCTGGTCGACAATTCATCAGAATTGATTGATGCCACGTTGTAAAAACATATTATTGGATCGTTGATGTACCTGACGAACACCAGACCAAACATTTGTTTTGCCGTGAACACCTTGAGTCAGTTTCTGGTAGAACCCAGACATGTTCACCTAGTGGCTGCAAAACATGTGATGAGGTACCTTAAGGGTACAATAGATTGTGGTCTCAGCTATGATGGAGATCATGATTTCACATTGAGTGGATATACTGATACAGATTGGGCAGGAAGTGTTTCTATCAGGAAAATCACTTCAGGATGTTGTTTCAGTTTGGGATCAACCATGATCTCATGAAAGAGTAGAAAGCAATCCAGCATTGCTCTCAGCACAGCGGAAGCAGAATACATTGCTACATGTTCTGCCAGCTGCGAAGCTATATGGCTTCAAAAGTTGCTGACCAGTCTATTTGACCAAGATATGGAAGCAACCACGATCCTATGTGACAACCAGAGCTGCATAAAGATGACAAAGAATCCTATATTCCATGACAGGTCGAAGCACATAGAGATCCGATATGATTACATCCGTGACATGGTGCAGAGAGGAGTCATAAATCTCCAGTATGTTAGCACGAATGAACAGGTTGTTGATTTGTTTACCAAGCCTCTATCTCGTGTAAAGTTTGAGCACTTTCGAGATAAGCTTGGTATAGTCCGAAAGGACCTTCCTCGAAAGGGGGAGTAGTTGTTGTGATTAGACATCTCTTGCTTCCAGTTTTATTGCTGTGACGTAAATCAAGACGATGTGATGAGACTAGAACTGTGCTTCCGACTTGACAGCTGCGACGTAAAGCCAGTCTAGTATCCTGCTTCCAGCTTGATTACTGTGACGTAAAGCATGATGAGTATCTTGCTTCCAGCCTTATGGTTGTGACGTAAAGCAAGAAGATGTGATGAGACTAGTATCGTGCTTCCGACTTGACAGCTGTGACGTAAAGCCAATCTAGTATCTTGCTTCCAGCTTGATTGCTGTGACGTAAAGAAAGACTATGTGATGAGACTAGTACTGTGCTTTCGGCTTGACAGCTGTGACATAAAGCCAATCTAGTATCTTGCTTCTAGCTTAAGTGCTGTGACATAAAGCAAGACGTTGAGATGAGACTAGTACTGTGCTTCTTGTTGGCAATTTCAGTTAACAGAAAGCAAATCAGCGTATACTTGTCATTGATGGCAAGTACAATTGTCGTTGCAGTGATGACAATAGAAATGAATTGCCGCGCAACAATAATCGGGAGGAGAAGAGTCAGTGACCGTAAGATCCCATTCAAATTTCCTGAAAGAACGAGGGTCGTCGGATCTGTAGAAGTTGCGAGAGAGATAAGCCATCGGAGAATCGGAGATCGGGACTTTGAAATATCCAGTTCACTCGACAACGAAAACCCCGATTTCGCGATATGCGAAATCCCGACTGAATCTGAACCGTCAGATCAACATGTGATCTAGACTGTTGATCCAACTCACGTCGGTAGACCACGTCACCCAGGGACACGTGGCACAACTAGAGAATGACAGGTGTCAGGCAGATCTAACATTTCAGGCTCATGCAATTCACGAATCAGAGTGACACGTGGCAGGATCTAACACGTGTCAAACCACGTGTGACGTCAGCAGAGGTATCGGCGATCGGGACTTTGATATGTCAAGAACACACTGCAACAGAAACTCCAAAATCGCGATATGCGATTTTGCGATGTAATCTGAGCCGTCAAGCTAGAAGTGATTTGGACCGTTGAATCTCTGCATGGAGTTTTTGGAATCGACATATTGCAAGTCCAGGGGGCGTATGCACATTATCACTATAAACCCCGAAATCCCGACGAAAGGTAATGGGTACGTTCACGTGGACCAGGGCTCAGCCAGGAGGGCTGAAGCGCATTGCGAATCGGGAAATTGCGAATCCCATGGACATAAACATTATGTCATCGTAAGCGCCGAAACTCCGATGGAGTGATAACACCAAGGTCACACGGAGACAGGTCATATGGACCATGTTCTATCCAGGAGGGCTAGCACACATTTTCGGGAGGTATGGTGGTGGTCACGTGATAGCTGGTCACATGGACCATTGTGTAGCCAGAAGGGGCTAAAGCTCGGGAAAGGAGCACATCGGAGATCGGAGAATCAGGGGTTCCGAGTACATGTGCATCTCGACACTGTGAATGCCGAAATCGCGATGAGTGAAATCCCGATTTGATCTGAACCGTTGGATCAAATATTGATCGGAGGGTCACT
>JZKD02S0449007.1:78246-89375 GCA_000966675.3 Picea glauca
AGCCAACCTTGTGCTGTGATGATGATGATGTATCAGTTTTTATACTAATACATATTGATGCAGATGATGATGGCATTCCTTTGAGAATGACGATGATGCCGATGAAGAAAACTTCTGATGATTTATAGATACGTCAGTCAGTGTTCCAAGATGATATTGATGACGTTGTCCTCTCACCCACTTGATGCTGTTGATGATGTTGTCCTCTCTCTCTCGCATGATTCTTCTAAAGAATACCCTTCTTGTTAAGGGGGAGTGTTGAAATAATGTAACTGCAAAGAGTATTCTAATTATTATTTGATATATTATTCATCTGATCAATCCCCATTGTGGAGTGATCTTTTCGGCTATTGTAATAGGACCAAATCCCCTTTTGCGGATTGGTCAAATGTTAATTATAATAGGAATAATAAGAAGTCGGCCCCAACTGATATTAAATAGGCCCCAAAATGTAATTAAAGTGGTTATAACCACCCAATGGGAGAAGTCAGCCCTGCTAGTGAACAAACACTTCACACGTGCTAGTCTAATATAAATAAGGAGGCTAGCGCCTCACTTAGACACACAAATCACTTGCTCATTTTGAGAGACAAGTTTCGGATATGCTGCTGGAGAAGAAGGAGAGAGAGAGTGGCGCATGTCTCGGAGAGGACTTTTTGTATTAGTTTAAGAGATCTCTTGGCATTGTATTGGCTATCTATATTAAGGAAGTTTTGCTGGGTTTTCTTCCCCTAGAGGGTTTCCTAGGATAAATGCTGTGTCTCTTGTGATTGTGTATTTCTCACTGATCTTGGATTATGCTATTGTTATCTAATGAAATGCAAACAACTATAATAATGGATTAAACATTAACATAAGCAACGAGCGGTTGTAGCCTTGTCAACAATAGAAGTTTAATACATGGTAACCACTCATGCAAGAAAATAATTCATATGGTTGCATCGACTGTGTTCAGGTATTGGATTTGAGAAAAAAGTTATGATGTTAAATTGTGACTCTCAAAGCATAACATTCCTGGAAAATAACCCATCTTACCATTCTAGGATGAAGCATATTGATGTACAATACCATTTCCTTAGCGACATGGTGGAAAGAAAGAAGGTGCTACTGGAGAAAGTAGACACATTGGAAAACATAGTAGACTCTTTGACCAATTATGTGAATGTTGTGAAGTTCTCTTGGTGTATAGATAAATGGGCGTTATTTCCCCGGGCCAGTGAACAAAAGTTCAAGTTCTCATGTATCAACAAAGAAGACAAGTGGGAGCATGTTTGTTTGTTATGTTGTGTTGAGAAAGTTTCAACATGCAGGATTGCAAACCGATCAAGTGACAAGGTGCCAATTCCTATGTGAGCAAATCTAACTTCTGAGTAGTGTCCAAATACACAAGAATAAATAGAGGACATGGCACATGTCCCCTATGCCAGTTTCGTTGGTAGTCTGATGTATGCGATGGTCTGCATTCGACTAGATATTGCTCATGTAATAAGAGTATTGAGTAGATACATGTCGACACCTGGTAAAGAGCACTGGATTGCTGTCAAAAGAGTGTTCAAGTACTTGCGTGGCACAACATGATATGATAGATGCTACCAAGGGAAATATGAAACTAACATGGAAGTAAATGTAAATGGCTTTGTCGACACTGACTAGGTTGGAGATATGGATCGACGAAGGTCGACCAATGAATATGTGTTCAATATGTTCAATGGAGAAATTAATTGGATGAGTATGCGGTAGGTAGTCGTAGCCTTGTCAATAACAGAAGTTGAATACATGGCAACCACTCATGCAAGCAAATAGGTCGTATGGTTGCATCGACCGTGTTCAAGGATTGGGTTTAAGAAAAAAACTATCAAGATAAATTGGGATAGTCAAAGTGCACTATTCTTAGCAAAGAACCCATCTTACCATTCCAGGAAGAAGCATATTGATGTACAATACCATTTGGTGAGAAACATCATGGATCAAGCCTATGAATGTTGTGAAGTTATCTTAGTGTAGAGAAGAAATGGGCATTGTTTCCCTGGGTCAGTGAACATAAGTTCAATTTCTCATGTATCAACAAAGAAGACAACAAGTGGAAGAATGTTGTGTTTTTATATTCTTTGCAGTGAAAGAACGGTCATCCAACTGGCTAGTCGAGGTGGATTGACTAGGTGATAAATTGATTGACGAGTCAAGTCAAGTCGATGATCAAGTCGAAGGTCGAAGTGATCGATCAGAAATTTGAAGTTCAAAGTGTTTGATCGGGAAGGCCGAAAGGTCAAGTGGAAACCAACTCGAGACTGACTAGAGGTTGACTAGAGACCGACTGGAGGTCGAATGGTAACTGACTGCAATATAATCCCAAGATTTGCAGGATTGTAGCCAATCATCTGCATGTATCTGTACTCATTTTTGGGTGCCATGATTTAGGGTTTTACATGTTGTAAAGCTTATAAATAAGGTGTGTTCTAATACTGCAAAAGTTAATCTTTAGAAGAATCATGAAAGTCATGTAGATGTAAGATGGATTGGTTGCAGGGTTGCTCTTGTGTAAAGCAAGAGAGTAGGATCATGATTGTGTCTTAGGTGTAGACAAAGGTTAGTCATGTAATGCTTTATTTAATGAATTAATAAGACAAAAAAAGAGCAAGACGCTCAATGATTGTTGGTTGTCCAGGTTAAGGGTTTCCAGGGTCAAATCTTTGTGTACTGTGTGTGTTTGTCATTTATTTTTTTCTTAAATATGTCTTCTATTTTTTGGCTGGTTTAGTGTGAGTGTTATTTTCTCTACATTAAGGGAATTGATTTTCTCTGCACCTTTCTTGTTTATTAAATCCTTGAAAAAAAAAACCTTTGTTGACCCCTAAAGCCATCACAAGCTTAAGTGTCATTATTAGTCTCTAATCTTAACACTCAACTCAATAAGCCTCATACCCTTTAGGCTAAAGGTTTGTTTAAAGGATTTTCCAAAGCAATGTAACCCCATTAACATCTTATATATATTACTCATTGCAAAACCATTTGACAACCTAAGATGCTTATTTTCATGCGAAAACTACATTTGCGTACCAGATTCATAATGAAAATGAACCATTTAGCCAATTAGAGATCATAAGGCATCACATTTTCAAATTTTGGTGATCCATCAAACCTAGTGCATTGCTTTATGTCCAAGATATAAGTTGATGATGTGTTCCTCCATAAGAAATTAACACACAAATTGATGTCGTCTAATTTTGGAAGCATTGCCTTATATCCAAAGTATAAGTTGATGACAAGTTGTGTTCCTCCATTAGAAATTAACACACAAATTAATGTTGTCTAATTTTGGAATTGGTCAGCGGTGACTCAAAGTAGAATTGGTTGTGAGACATGTCATGCAATATGGTGTGTTGGATATTTTCCATGTATCATATCATGAGCCCTCCCTCTCCCCTAGGAAAATATATTCCATGATTTTTTCTATGTGCTTCTATGTTTACATCAAGCTTGCATCTTTCTTGCATGATTCTTGGTTAATGACAACTCAAAAGGGAACTCCCCATGAGAGACATGTCTTGCAACATGGTGTAGTGGGTGTTTTTCCATGTATCGTATCATGGGCCTTTCTTTCCCATAGGAAATAATACATTCCTCTATTTCCTTCCATATTTGAATCATGCTTACATCTTGCTTGCATGATTCTCTTACCTAACTTAAGGAATAACAAATTATTTCCATATTTAATAACACATCAATTAATTGGGCCATGTCCTTCAACTCCCATATATATATTAGCTTGAAGGTTATTAATGGCACTAAGGATGGTCAAACATCCATTGTGGAGCACTCCCCTTTCTTCCCTGGAATTTTCAGATGGAAGGTGGATTGATCACTAGAGGGGGTAGCAACTGGTGACTCAGTGGGACTCCCTCGGATTTGAACTTGTGACCTCTTGGCAACATAACTTTGAAAAATGGCTTCAAACCAATTGTGTTAACCCATTGGGATAAAATAATTTGGGTTTGATACACTTATGTGTGCATGTGCACAAGATATTTTAATATAATCTCTTGTGCAACCACATGTTTGACCACTATCTCAAGGTGACTATGTGGTTGTAGGAAAAACCCTTATAGGAACTGAACCTTGTCCATTGGTGAAAAAATCATTCTCCACACACACACACACGTAGCTATATACTCATGTGGCTAAGATATATTTAATATCCTAAGAATTTGTATCTATGAAACAAAAAATGCTAGTTATTGTTATGGTCTCCTAACCCATGCATAAATTCAGACCATGTCAAACATAAAAAATTAACTATTGGATAGAAATAGATGGACTTGGAACTTATCATTTCACAATTGGGTGTAGTTCTTTTTGAATCATCATGGGATCTTCTTCAACAAAGATTGGTTGACAACAATTAGGTACGTCATCTGTAATTATTTCCAAGTTGTTGAGAGCCTTCCTCTTGAATTTTTCATCATTCTATTGTGAATCAATTTTTTTTCCAAGGAAAACCTCATGGTGAAATCCGAGGAACTTTCGCATATGGTACTTAGTGTAAACTCTCCAACATTGATTACAATTCCTAACCCGATAAAGATATCAAGTGAGGCATGCAACAAAGGCAACCAGTCTAGGGGTTATTGGAGATTTGCGACTTCGGGCAATCATTCTCCACAAGAAAGTACAAGAAGACTCATCTACACCATTACAGAAGCACCGAGAAGAGTTTCAAGACCCAAAAATAAGAATCCGGCCCCATACTAGCGCCCATATTAGTATAAATACATGACTGGTTCATTTCACTTGGACAATCAGACAACTCCTTCTGCAGTGCACACAAGGTAGTTGCAGTTGCAGTTTTGGCAGTTTCATTGGTTTTGGCTTACTGGTTATCTTGGAGAGTGCGCCACACTTGGGGAAGCTCTTGCTTGGTTATTATTGGTCATATTATTGAGGAGCTAGGTCTTGGTGATGCTATCCTTTGGGAGGATCTTCTCTGTATGGTATTTTGGCTATTAATGGTGATGTACTGGTAATATTTTGGACTTCATTCTTCTAGAGAAAAGTTGGTTGGGTTTTTCTCGTGAAAGGGTTTTCCCAGGATATATCTTGTGTCTCTTGTATCTTTTGCATGGTGTAATTATTTATGATAACAATAGGAAAATCATAAGAAAAATAATTATCAGGTATGAAACTAATTAAAAGCACCAACATGGTTTCAGAGCTGGTTACCTTCAAGACAATCTAACAATTGGAAGGAAAGATCTTGAGATTTGCAGTTGCACAATTCTTTTGTCAATAATGTTGAGCACTTATTCCAAGACATTGGTACTAATTCCAGTTCATAGCAACTCGCCTAACCCTAGCGCATTCACTTCAACACTCAGATTGCAGTTTGGTGAAGTTCAAAATTTTGGGATTTTGTTTTTCAGTCCTAGGGTTTCTACCAACAAAAGTGATTAAAGGGATTTCTGAAGTAGATCAAGGATATCTCATCAACAAATATTGCCTTTCATTTAACATTTGGATTACATCAAGCAAGGTATTGTTCTTAAAACTATATTTGAAATTGTCAATGGCACCTACCATCTTACCAGAAGATAGACTAGAAGGAGCTTCAAACTTTAGGTCCTGGAAGACTAGGCTTCTACTAATTCTAGATGAACATGATCTTCAAGACTATGTGAAGGAGAAAATTGTAGAACCTAAAATGAGAAAGAGAAAGTTGAATAAAAGAAGAAACAAGCCAAATCCAAAAGAATCTTGTTAGATACCGTGAAGAGTCACCTAATTCCCCACATCGCTGAATTGAAAATTGCCAAAGAGATGTACAACGCTTTAGTAGGATTATTCGAAAGCAAGAATATTAATCGAAATCTATCCTTGAGAAATCAATTCTGTTGACCAAGGAAGATACATTTTCTACCTTCATGAAGGTCTCTCAGACAAGAGATCAACTAAAAGTAATTAGAGAAGATGTTGCAGACTCAGAACTTACCTCTATAGTTCTTAATTGGTTTCCAGATTCATGGGAACCATTTATTCAGAGTGTTTTTCGACGAGAAAAATTTCCCAAGTTTGAATATCTATGGGTTGGTTTTGTCCAAGAAGAAACCAGGAAATTATCAAGAGATAGATTGCAAAAACCTCAGGATGAAGAAACACAAGCTCTTGTAGCCTATGCTAGAAGAGGAAAGAGAAACATTGGAATGAAGAATATAGGTAGAAGATCAACTCCATCTCATGAACATAATAATAAAGATCTGTCAAAGATCAAGTGTTGGAATTGTTCTACATTCATACACTATTCTTCAAATTGTCCTAAGAAGAACAAAAAGGAGAACCAATATGCATCAACAGTTGATGTTGATGGGAGTCGACCACGGAAGAAGACAAAGGTGGAAGATGAGTATATCTTTTAAAGGTATGTCCTTCTCTACTCTTTATTCTAGAAAATATTTTTTTATTATCTTTTTATCTTGGTTATTATCCCTGATACAGGAGGCCAAGCTTATATTTCATCTTGGTTTATCCCTGATATGGGAGGTCAAGCTTAGATTTGATCTTGGTTATTATCCCTGATACATGAGGCCAAGCTTAGATTTCATCTTGGTTATTATCCCTGATACGAGAGGCCAAGCTTATATTTTATCTTGGTTATTATCCTCGATTCAGGAGGCCATATTTTACATTTAGAAGAAGGGTCATTGTCCCTGGTACGAGAACCCTTATTTTGTAGAAGGGTCATTATCCTTGGTACAAGAGCCTATACTTCTCTTCATTTATCAATATTGTGCAAACTCAAAGGGAGTCATCCCTCAAGTTCCAGTAGGGAGGAGCAACCTCTTAGTAAAACTCATTGGAAATCAGATTGCAGAAGAGATCAATAGATGCAGAGGGAGCAGATGACTCCAGAAATTGTATAGAATCAGAGGGAGTCACGTTCCATAAGAAGCATGAAGACTCAGAGTGAGATTGATCTCAGAGAGATTCAATTGGCTCAGAAAGAGAGCCTACTTTAGTGATAGAGGGAGTTGGCCTCAGAGTTCGAGATGGAGGATCTTGACCAGATGTACTATGGGATTGGAGGTGTGATAGAGATCAGGTGATATATTCCTCAGTCAGGGGATACTAATGAGATTTGATATGATGGACTGCAAGTCCATGGTTACACCTATGGAGACAAATTTGAAGAAGTTAAGTGATTATACTTTAGATTCAAATTTGGTGGATCCAACGATGTACATACAGTTGATTGGATCCTTGATGTATCTAGTTAATGTCAGGCCAGATATTTTCCTTGCAGTGAGCACCCTAATGCATTATTTGGTTGAAGCCAAGGAAGTTCCAGTGGGTGGCAGCGAAGCATGGTACAATTGGATATGGTTCGTCTTAGGTGAATAAGTGAGGCTGCAAAAACACATATTTTGATTGAGCAGGGAGTGCAGTAGATAGATTGAGCACCTCAAGGTTCTTCTTCATCTTGGAATCAGTTATGATTTCCAAGATAAGATGGAAGCATATTTCTATAACACTCAATATTGCTAAAGTTTCTACTATTATTAGGTTACTTTCAATTTACTATATAACAATAGCATTGACAAGATCACTGAGAGAAACAAAATCCTGGGATACCCTCAAGGGGAAGAAAACCCAAAAAAACTTCCTTAATATAGATAGCCAATACAATGCCAAGATAATGAACTAGACAATAGAGAATATTTGACATTGAGCAACATGCCTCTTTCTCTTCCTTCTTCCGGCAACCGACAACTGTAGCTTCCTTCAAAACTTGCGCACTAGATGAGTGAGTTGAGTGTGTGTTAAAATGAGGCACTGGCCTCTCTTATTTATACAATTCTGGCATGTGTGGAAGTGTCTCTTCACTGGCAGGGCCGACTTCTTCTTCTAGGTGGTTATAACCACCTTTAATATATTCTAGGGCCTCTTTAATATATACTGGGGCCGACTTCTTATTTAACCTATTACAATTAGGGTTTGACCAATCCACAAAAGGGGATTTGGTCAATTACAATGACTGACATGATCAATCCACAAAAGGGGATTGATCTAATCAATAATAAACATATTTTATCTTTATCCACAAAAGGGGATAAGAATATTCTTTGCAGTTACACAATATTTTAACACTCCCTCTTAACAAGAAGGATATTCTTTATCTTTTGACAGGTCACCGGATGTCAACATCAACTAGGTAGTGACATCCACTAGATAGCATCATCAACTGGGCAACATCATCGACTAGATAGCATCATCGACTGGTTAACAAGAGGCATCAATATCTTCCACTTGGTCATCTGGCATCATGATCACTGACTGCATATCTATAAATCATCAGAAGTTTTGTTCTCTTTATCTTCACGTAGAAGATACTCTTTCTTATCTTCACACAGAAGATGTCCTATGAGTTTTGCCATTCCTTTTATGTTCTCCCTTCTCTTGTAGTCATCTATCTCACCCATCCACTGGGGAGGACTACTACCATAGCTTCACTCCTAGTCATCCCACATGAACTAGAGAAGCTAAGATGCTAGCTTGGGCAAGACTAGACTCCCTTTCCATGATCCACGTAGGATCACAACACAAACCTTAATAGCCAACTAACCATTCCACATGGTCAAGGTTTGTGTTCCAGGCCACTCAATTTTTGGCTAGAGGGGAGTATCTGCCCGTTGTCCCTTGGAGAAACATCCACATTCCTCTCTACGAGGGTGGTCACACCTCTCTCTACGAGGGTATTCTAGCATGTCCCTAGAGTATCCAAAAATCAACACTTGGACATAGGCCAACCTTGGCAAATTTCTCATTCCCCTTCTCTACGAAGGTCTCTTCCTTCTTTACGAAGGTCTACCTATGGGATTGCTCATTCCTTCTCTACAAAGGTCTAGCTATGGGATCTAAAATAATCTCTTGTGGTCCAAAATCTTTCAATGGTATAATACCATGCTACCCATCTACTGGGCACCATCCATCTACTTGATAGCTTTCATCATGATCAAAATATCTGGGCACCATCCATCTACTTTTCTAATTGCACCAAATCACGATCCTCCATTTCGAACTCAGAGACATGGCTCCCTCTTGCAACAAGCTAATAGCTTCTAGTCATCATCCTTGAAGTTTTCTTCTGTAATATCCTGGGTGCCTTCTTGAGTTCGAATATTTATTTCTTTCTGTCTTCATACTGGATCAACCTGCTCCCTTTGCATCTATAACAACGGTACTGGAGCAACCTGTAGTTACCTGCATCTCATCCACTATATCTGAGTATCCATCTTTTTCTTCATCTTGAATATTTTTGTTCTGCATCTTTAGGAGCCTCCTGCTCCTATATGAATATTAGATATTGTCTGGTCTTCAGTGACTGTCACCATATCATACGTCATTGTCGTGTTGTCTAACTTCTGCAATTCACGACATAAGTTCTTTCTTCTGAGACTTGTAAACTTACTTACAATATGCTTTCTTTATCACTCTCATGAGTGATCATACATGAAATAAATATGTTATCTCTTTCTTCATGCTCTTCTTTGATGCTTCCTTCATAAGTCTGCATAGACACTGAAATAAGTGAGGTTAATTAACATTCTAAAAAAAAAAACTAACTTGTAATGATAAAGTATTGAAGTAAACAAGATACTGGAAATAAACATGAATACTTATCTTTTGTTTTTGTGTGGGGAGGCTCCACAGACTCCACCATTTGATATCTTTCTTCAAATCAACTATCTTCAACTTAAAGTGCATAATCCTTAATTTCTGCTAAATCTTTCTTTGAGGGAGGAGATTTCTCTTCCTCTGCCACATGTGCTTGATGCTTTATTTTCCCTTTTCCTTGAGGACAATCATAGGAAAAGTGTCCCAACTTTTGACAGTTGTAGCATCTGATCTTTGAAACATCTTTCTTCTTGTTTGGAACTCTTACAGAGTTAGCTTTTTTATTGTTCCTTTTGAAGGAACTTCTTTTGTTCTTTTGAACTGTAAGAGATTCCTCTTTGTCAACAATTAATCTCTTCTATTGGTCTGCAAGTCTAGATTCTTCGTGTGTGCAATCTGCCCATAACTTATCAAACTTGGGTAACTTGCTTCTTGCACACACTCATTGTACAAAAGGAATCGAAAATGTTGGAAACCCATTTAGGGTTGTGGTTACAAGCTCCTTGTCACTAATGACATCTCCAATAGCTGGAAGATGATCTCTGATCTGAGAAACTCTCATAAGGTAGGATGTGACAGATTCTGAGTTTTCCATCTTCATATTATGAAGCTGATTTCTTAAGGTAAGATTTCGGTTGATGTCTTTGCTTTCATATAACCTGCTGAGTGTTTCATACATTTTCCTTGATGTCTATAGTTCGGATAAATGAGGGATCAAGTGATCATTTACTGAATCTAACACGATTCTCTTTGCTTTCTTTTCATTCTTCTTATGCTTGGTCTTTTTCTCTACTTCATCTGGTTCTGGTACACCTACTGTAACATGTTCTAGGAGATCATTCTTGTCTAGAATCATCTGCAACCTATGTTTCCAAGATCTGAAGTTTCTAGATCCTTCTAGCCTATCTTCTACCCTCATGATGGTAGCCATTGTTTCTTGCAGTAGAAACCCTAGCCCTTCGGGCTATAGAAATAATAAAAAAATCAAATTTCTTGGATCTGAAAACTGAACTCACCAAAAGATGCATTGGACTGAGGCGAGTATGCTGGTACAGTCAGATTTTTGAAAATCCAAATTTTACCCCTTCAAACTTGATTTGCGGATTTCTGGATTGGTTGCTTCTAGTTTTTTGGTACTTCTGGTACTTTATGAAAACTAGGGTTTCACTTTTTGGGAGATCTAGCCACTGAAAATGTGCGCTGAAGATGCCAAAATGTTCCTTTAGGTAGGGCACACCTTTCTAGATGGATTTGGGGCTGAAAACCTTCTTCAATAAAAATCCCTAATTTTCATGTACGACAACAATGATGTTTTTTTCTTTTTCCTATGAAAGATGCTCTCTTCAGCTTAGCTCTGATACCATGTTAAAGTTTCTGCTATTATTAGGTTACTTTCAATTTAATAGATAACAATAGAATAGACATGATCACTGAGAGAAACACAATCACAAGAGTACACAATCATT
>JZKD02S0449007.1:94431-131168 GCA_000966675.3 Picea glauca
TATATTTATTCTTTGCTTCTGACCTCCCTGTTAGACGTAAAGCAAGATGAGTCATTGCTTCTGACCTCGCTGTTAGGCATAAAGCATGACGCTGTGTGTTCCTTGCTTCTGACCTCGTTGTTAGACGTAAAGCATGACGCTGTGTGTTCCTTGCTTCTGACCTTGCTATTAGACGTAAAGCAAGATGATTCATTGCTTCTGACCTCGCTGTTAGACGTAAATCATGACGTTGTGTGTTCCTTGCTTCTGACCTCACTGTTAGACGTAAAGAAAGATGAGTCATTGCTTCTGACCTCGCTGTTAGACAGAAAGCATGACGCTATGTGTTCCTTGCTTTTGACCTAGTTGTTCGACGTCAAGCAAGATGATTCCTTTCTTTTGACCTCGTTGTTAGACGTAAAGTGAGATGATGATGTATTCCTTGCTTCTGACCTCGTTGTTAGACGTAAAGCAAGATGATTCCTTGCTTCTGACCTCGTTGTTAGACATAAAGCGAGATGATGATGTATTCCTTACTTATGACCTCGTTGTTAGATGTAAAGAAAGATGATTCGTCGCTTCTGACCTAGTTGTTAGACATAAAGCGAGATGATGATGTATTCCTTGCTTCTGACCTAGTTGTTAGACATAAAGCAAGATGATGATGTATTCCTTGCTTCTGACCTAGTTGTTAGACGTAAAGCAAGATGATTCCTTGCTTCGGACCTCATTGTTAGATGTAAAGAAAGATGTGACTGACACTGAGCTACCAACTTAACCGCTGTGACATTGAGCCAGTGTAGTACTGTGATGTGCCAGCCTAGTGCTGTGATGAGGTATCATTTTTACTGATACATTTTGATGCAGATGATGATGGCATTCTTTCAAGAGTGATGATGTTTCCGATGAAGAAAACTTCCGATGACTCGTAAATATGCTAGCCAATGTTTCAAGATGATATTGACGATACTGTCCTCCTGATGCCACTGATGATGCAAGCCTCTCTCGCCTGATGCTGTTGAAGAAGACCCTTCTTGTTAAAGGGGAGTGTTGAAATAATGTAACTGAGAAGAGTATTCTTAATATTATTGGTATTTTATTCATTGGATTAATCCCCATTGTGGATTAATCATGTCGGTAATTGTATTAGGACCAAATCCCCTTTTGCGGATTGGTCATTGGACAATTGTAATAGGAAGAATAAGAAGTCGGTCCCAACAGTTATTTTTGAGACCCAGAATTAAATTAAAGGTGTGTTTACCCACCCAGAGTGAGAGGTCATCCCTGCCAATGAAACCCTTTCACACGTGCCAGTCTTGTATATATAGGAGGCTAGTGCCTCACTTTATCAGTCAACTCACTTGATCATTATCTTATGAGGCAAGCTGCAATTACCAGTTGGAGAGAGGATAAGAAGAGTGTCACATCTCTTGGAGAGGACTATCTGTATTGGTTTGAGTTATCTCTTGAACATTGTATTAACAATTTATGATAAGGAAGTTTTTTTTGGGTTTTCTTCTCCTAGAGGGTTTTCCAGGATAAATGCTTTGTCTCTTGTGAATGTGTATTTCTCATTGATATTGTTCTTATGATGCTCTTATCTATTGAAATGCAAAGAACTATAATAATGGCATAAACATTAACACAAATGAGGCGTTGACCTCTCTTATTTATACAATTCTGGCACGTGTGGAAGTGTCTCTTCATCAGCGGGGTCAACTTCTTATTCTGGGTGGTTATAACCACCTTTAATATATTATGGGGCCTCTTTAATATATAATGGGGTCGAATTCTTATTTATCCTATTAAAATTAGGGTTTGAACAATCCACAGAAGGGGTTTTGGTAAATTACAATGACTGACATGATCAATCCACAAAACGGGATTGATCTAATCAATAATAAATATATATATTTTTTATTCACTAAAGGGGATAAGAATATTCTTTGCAGTTACACAATATTTTAACAAATACAACAAAGATAGAGTATGTCACAACCAATATCACAAGTTGTGAAGCGGTGAAACTTCAAAAGCTTCTTACAAGACTTCATCTGAGACATGGTATAAAAGGGAGCAGTGAAGCTCCAATACTTATCCACAGATGAGTAGATTGTAGATATCCTCTCAAAGTGGCCATGATGACTTGGCTGAAGAGGATGATACAATGGATTATTTATGTTGATTTTGATAGTGATGAACGTTTATGTTTCAGCATCAGGAAGACATTCCCCCAGATTGGTCATGCACAGGGCTATGTTAGTGTTGATATGACCAAGGGGAGAATGACTCATTCACTCATGGGGCTCTGGTCGTGGTGAATGGCCCAAGTATGTTGATGTTCTCTAGGTTCGGGCATATATTCTTCCTATATTGGTCATGCACGGGGCTATGCTAGTGCTGATATGACCAAAGGAGAATCATTCACTCATCCACAGGGCTTTGCTAGTGGTGAGTGGCCTAGATAAGCATCAGATAGAAATTATCCCAGATTTTTCATGCACAGGGATATGCTAGTGCTGATATGACCAAGGGTAATGATTCATTCACTCATGGTGCTCTTCTAGTGGTGAATGGCCTAGGTGTAGTCCTTCTCCAAGGAGTGGATGGAATCAATATGCTATCACATGCATATTCCGGGATGGAATGCATGTGCAGAGATGACACATTAACATGTCTCATGAAGACAACCTTTCTATGATATAATAAATCCAATCATGGAGAATGCCTCCCTCGTTGAGAGGGAGTGTTGAAGATTTGCAACTTCAGGTAGTCATTCTCCACAAGAAAGTACACGAAGACCCATCTACACCATTACAGAAGCCCAAGGAAGAAATTGAAGACCCAGAAATAAGAAGTTGGAAACTGACTAGAACCTGGATTAGTATAAATACATGACTGGCTCATTTCATTTGGACAGTCAGACATCTCCTTCTACAATGCACACAAGGCATTTGCAATTGAAGTTTTTGCAGTTTCTCTATTTTTGGGTTACTAGTTATCTTGGAGAGTGCGCCACACTTGGAGAATCTCTTTCTTGGTTATTCTTGGTTATATTATTGAGGAGCTAGGTCTTGGTGATGCTAGCCTTGGGGAGGATCTTCTCTGTATGGTATTTTGGCTATTGATGGTGATGTACTGGTAATATTTTGGACTACATTCTTCTAGAGAAAAGTTGGTTGGGTTTTTCCCGTGAAAGGGTTTTCCTATGATATATCTAGTGTCTCTTGTCTCTTGTGCATGGTGTAATTATTTTATGATAATAGTAAGAAAATCATAAGAAAAATAATTATCAGATTTAAAACTAATTAAAACACCTACAGGGGTTGACCCCAATACCTCCTACATGTATGTCAAATCACTCAACCACTCGATCTAGCTCACTAGGCTAGAATTATATCATGAATATAGGATGCCCATGGTTTGAATAAACACCACCAATTGGAGCAAAAAACTATGCACTTTTTTCTCAAAGTAATTTAGGCCCCTTATTTCTTCTTGATGTAATTCTCCCTTTGTATAACAACATCCAATATCTTCTCATTAGATTCATAGTTGTGGTAGTGCCATCTTAGGGTAGATGGAATTGATTTGTGGCAATGTTTCTCCATGAAGTTATTAGAGTAGGTTTGAGTATTGAATAGATTTAGAGGATTTCCTATTATAGATTATGTAACCTTAATTGCTTATAGCCCGGTCCAATATTAGTGTTGGCATCCATATTGAAGTTCAAATTCCATGGAAGACAATTGTGAGCACAAAAAGAGGTAGTGGACAGTATAAGGGAGCCCATCACAAGGAGGAGAAAGGTGGTGGAGAAATGTAGAGTCAAGTGGAATAAAATGAGAAAAGAGTGGCGAGGGATGGTGTTGCTCAAGGATAAGAAATGGAGGAAATAATAGAGAAAAGGGACATGGAGGCATCTATATTAGGAAGTACAAGTCGTAAAAAATGTTGATGTTTTGTAGCTTCAGGCAGGTATTCTCACATGGCCTTAGTGTCGAGCATGTGCGAATCTTTGATGGCACCAGAATGGAATTTTCATTTGGTGAAATCCCCTTTATATTTTGTGTTGGGGATTCATGGGTTTCTTGATGGGATTCACACCCACATGTTGGGGCTTCACACCCACATGTGTGAATATAATATTCTAATTTAATGTTGAGATTGTAAAGGGGATTTTAGTCAACACTAGGATTGTATATAAAGGACTTAAGGTGAAGATATGATGATCATTATGGCATGGAGCCTTGGTAATTTCAGTCCAAGCATGGTAACCTTAGCCTTAGAGTTGCAACTATAGAGAGGGGTTGCTAGGCCTCAAGTCTGTTGTTATTTTATTGTCTTGGGAAGGTACTTTGCAGAGGAAGGCTCGACCAACAAGCTAGAGGAATCAATTGCTCAAGGGAGGACTCATCCTAGTGGGAGAATCTAGTCGTAGTTTAGAGGAAGGTTGTGGCTAGGGTATTTGGTTTCTTGACCAACTTAAAGAGGCCATCCACAGGCCTAGAGAGGCTTGACCTATGGATATTATGGTTTTAGATGGTGTACAGGATCTCTAGCAGCGGATAAAAGGAGGCTACAACAGAGTTAAGGGTTTGGTCTGCAAGGAGAAGGAGCAATCTCAATCTTGTGGACAATTACAGGTGTGATGGTAGAGTTTGAGGGTTATTACAGTTGTGTAACAGGTAGAGAAAGAAGGTTCTTATAGCCACCTTATACAACGAAATTTGTGGGTTGTAACAAAAGGATTTGGATAACCTTTGAAGGATGCTACCATCAGAGAAAAGGAGGGATGCAAAAATGTGATTTCTAGGCACTTTGGTGAACTTGTACAATAGTCCTAGGAAAACATTGTGGGGTTGTTGCAACAACCTATTGGGACAGGCTGGAGGAAAGTTTGAGGGAAGCCATGAGGGTTGTCACAATAGCAACATAATAGCAATTTATAGGGAAAGTTGAAGGCTATAAGGACTTAGCCTCAATATTGTGCAAGGATATGTAGAGGAAGATAAGGTTTTAAGGGGGGCAAGAGATGCCCTAACACTCAGCCTTAGAACAACAACATTGGAACGAAAACCAAGGAGGGTTTCAACAACGTTTGTAAGTGTTTTTGGCATATTATTTTTCGTAAGAATTGGGCCATTTTCCTTGGTAAGGGAGCCCATGTGTTTTAGTTTAAGAACAAGTGATTTTGGGCATTGAATTCTTTTGTACCTATGTATGATATAATTTCTCATTTTATCTTCTATTGTGATAAGGTGTTAGGAATGCTAGTGTGTTTATGTTTACAATTCAAATTGTGTAATATTTGTATATTCTATTGAGAACATAGACCAGACCTGAGGTGTGTGTGCACCAAGTCTGGGTGCACGACGAATTCTAACACGATATCATATCTTGAGGTTCTGAGAAGGGCAGTTGGATCTGATTTATTTACACAAGTGACAACTCTGAGAGGGAGTTGTAGTAGTGTTGATGAGCTAGCTCTGAGAGGGAGCTATAATGTCTATTGCAGGTGGAAATAGGTTAGATGTACTCTCGCATGAGACATGGATCAAATCATTCAAATGAGGCGTTGTGTTCTATTGCAGCTTGGTGGTGTGGCAGGTTGGGAGTTTTGGTGGATTGGTGGAGAGATCGATTCACAAAAATATGTTGCGTGGTGGGTTTCCAACTCTGTTGATGGACTTCCAGTGGATTTTCATAGTGATTTACAATGGGTGCAACTCAGGTGCTTTGGCATGGATGAGATAACTTTGTGTGGATGACAGTTTGATGAGATAGCTTCTTCATCGAGCCATAGAGTTTCACATTGTTAAGGTTTGACAATGTATAAGGTATTTGACCTAGAAGGATGAGGGCACTTGCAAACATGAGTTGTGGAGGTATAGAGTGGATTAGACTGAGTGCCCAACCGTAACTAGGGACTGCTTCAGAGAGAGGACACCGGTTCAGTTGTAGTGTGTGCACAGAGTCTTGCAACTTGGATGATGGACTTGGGTAGAATTTCATTGGATGGTTGTGACTTGGGTAAGGGAGCCACCAACATATGATAGGGGCATAGGATTTTCTCAAGAGATTCACAATGTCTGACTTAGGTATGTACATGGATCTTGGTATGAGGACCAGGTGTTATAGCAAGATTTTTCTCACCATTGCTATCTTGCATAGAGGGCCTTTTTCCATTTTCCTGTGTAGACTTATCAACCCCTTTTTTGATAAATCCAAAGCCAAAAATATATATTTTTTCACATATACACTCCCTAATTGCTTTGCAAGATGCTTATATGTTTGCTACTCCACTACAGCTTGTGTATATCGAGATTTGTGCCAGAAAATAAAAAATGAGGTCGGGTTTCCATGTCATGAAAAAATATCTCCAATCTTTGGCCTTCCATATACTAGAAACGTTCTGACTCGACCCTTCAGTTGCATTTTGGAGGCTATAAGAGCACAATTTCGAGCTATGGAAAAGGAGGAGAAAGCATTCAACTTTGAGAGCAAGGTTACTCTGGAGAAATTACTTCATATTGAGTCTGCATCCCTTTGTCCCTCAAGTCTGAACACAATGTTCAACCCCCAAGCTCCTTCCTTATTGTCGAGAGGAACTCATTACCTCTTTGCTATGAGCTTGCCTTTGGTGGAGGATTGAAGTGGTGAAGACCCAGTTGGAAGGAACTTGGTTTCTTGGTTTCGAACTGTGTCAGCATGAAAGTCTGTAATGTTGATACTTCTGTTGATTGATTATTAATAGAAATACTCCTTTCCCATCCTATCGATATCTTGGAAATATATGATTATTATCCATGGGCATGTTTGTAATATTTATTAATGGATTGTGCTATCTGATGTGCTAAATCATTTTATATATTGTCACTATATACTTGCATCGCTTATTTGTTGAGAACTTCTTGCAGGTGTAAAGCTTTGAGTCAAAGTGCTCAACGGTGGAACGACATCAAACGATTGGATCGAGGTAGGATTCTTCCTCGCATTGCACATTAGTTTATATAGCACATGTTGGAATTGAGTTGATTTTTGCAGTCATACCTGTTTGTTGTGGTTTACCCTTGGCCATAAAGAGTTTTTCCCTTGTAACAGAATTGGTGACTCCACTGGGGAGGATCTTCCTTCTAAGGGTTGAAGTATTTTTTCTTCTTACATTGCTCTTTTTACTTTGTGTTTCTTGTCGTATCACAGTTGGTCAGAGTCTGTTCACTCTGGGTCTGAGTTTTTCATCCTTTTACCCTTGCCTAGCCTTGTTTTAAAAGATATACACCCTTTTTTCTCTGACAACCGCGTATACATGCTTGCTGTCCCACTGCAAGAAGCATATATACACTCTTTTCTCTTAAACAATCGCGTATACCACTTCCCCTTGATTGCTTGCTTGGTTTA
Source organism: Picea glauca (assembly GCA_000966675.3). Classification (NCBI taxonomy): domain Eukaryota; kingdom Viridiplantae; phylum Streptophyta; class Pinopsida; order Pinales; family Pinaceae; genus Picea; species Picea glauca. Next base: position 101,812 of record JZKD02S0449007.1, read on the forward strand.
GTGACTGCTAGGTAGGTTTTGAGGATCACTAGGTTTTCTTAGGTCTCTGTGGTGCCTGTTGAGATTATCTAGGATGACAAGAAACCTGTTTGGAGTTAAATTTTTGGGCGGTGTCTTTCTCTTTGTTTTTCATTTTTGATTTGTCCTTGGTAGTTGGGCTGTCTGCTTGGCTGCTTGGTATTCTGCTAGAGTGATTTCTTTTATACATAGTAGAAGTTATATATCAAGTTTCTTATCAGTCCATGCATTTTCTTTTTAATACATTGAAAATACGAAAAAAAAGGTATTTTGCATTGGTTGTTATTTTTGTCTTGGAACCTTTATCATTAGCTTAACAAATTTAGCGAAAGATTGCATTTTACTTCTGAGTTGCAGAGTTAAAATTGAATATTGCACTGTTTTTATTTAGCATATCATTCACTGAAGAGTTAAAGTTAGGCTTTGCATTATATCTATTTTTATTTTCATGCAGAGTCATAACACCATGAATTTCATTTCCATACCTTTTTGAGTAATCATGGCCAATAAAATTTACACTTTAAATTAAAATTGATTAGTAACGATTTTATTGTTTAGGGTGCACAAACTAGCCTAGGATTTAGTTCCTTGGAATAGGATTTTGTGAGTAAACTTCTCCAAGGCAATTAAATCAACATATGTGTCTGAGACAGGGAGTTGAGAAATCCATTGTATAATTGGTAATATCAGGAGGCTCCACTCACACCGGAGTTAAGAACGAGGTCGCACGAAGTTTGTTGAAGGGATAACCCCCGAATACTCACATAGCGTCAGAGATATTTCTGTGGATTTATTCGTATTTGGGGATCTTGCTAGTATCCATACCTCTGTGAGAGGCGATACTTTCAAGGTTTCAAGATTTTCTACCCTTCCCATACGGTAATCCATACTTACGACTGTTTGCCTGTGCATCGGTTATACAGTGGTTGATTAGTTGCTTGACTTACGTTTCTCATAGGTTAGTTGCAGGGGTTATTCTACTTGTATCCTAAGTCAGATAGGGGTCGAACAACACACAACCTTTATGGAATATTACCTCTCCGGGGGATCTGACCGACTGGTTGTTAAGCCTACAAGGGCCCTTATAACTGATTATGTTACCTCCAAACTTTAGGAGGGAGTCTCAAGTCCCTCCTGGACGAGGGAGGCCACTCGACCACTTTAGCCTGTTTGCATGCATATTGGCCGATTGACTTTTTGGTATGCTCTTTGATTGCTAGTTGGCCTTAGGATATATTTTTATTTGTTGAGAGTCATAAGTCGTCGTGGAGTCATACCAACTTCCTCGCAGGTCCCGTCGGTTGTTACAGTTACCACCGGTTTTCGAGCTATTGCCTTCTAAAAGGCGTAGAGTTATCGGGAGTGGTACACACACATCCACTTTTCAGACTTGTGATCCCACAAGGATGAGTACTGAGTCTAGTCTTCAGAACACTGGGAGTTCATCAACTCCCAATCCCACTATAGTTAATTTCACTCCTTCGACACTTGCAACCGCTACAGTTGCAGTGCCGGAGGCCTACACCGGTACTATGGCTCAGCCCATAGTCAATGCTTCATCTCTTGCCTCTAACCCTTTTGGGGGTTTTGGCCACTCGCCGAGTTACAATGTTCAGACCATCTCCATGGCTACTAGTCCATTTTCTTATGGTATGCCAAGTTTCACTTCGCAGTTTTCGACTGCCATCCCAGCTACTGGCCATAACGCTAGCCTTGGACCTGGGGGCACTACACCTCCTTACACTCCTTTTCCGTTTGGTAGCTCTCATGTTCCCCAAGCGAATCCTAATGTAGGAAGTGTCCCCTTCCTTAACTCCGGGTCTAATACTTCTACGGCGGGATGGAACAACCAAGCTGGTGGACAAGTTCCACCCTATTTCCCTATCCCCTCAGTGTCGAATTCGACCAATACTTTTGGCATAACGAATCCACTTCAATCCTCTGGATTCTCACCTGGAGGAGGTTAGACTTATGTCTTGGGCACCCCCCAACATGGATCTAATCCAGTTGGGGGCAGTTTTAACAACCTTCAGTTTGGAGCTAATCCAACTGGGGGGAATTTTCATAATCCTTATCAGAACATTCCTGCTGGAATGATGCCCAATCCATCTTTCACAAATCCGGCCGGAGGAGGGTCTTTTAATTCCAGACAAGGTTCTAGTCCTTACCAGAATCCTGGATGGAACGCAACTCCTAATACTCAGTCTTTTGCGGGAGGTTGGGGTCAGGGGTCGCAATCCCGTATTCCCTTTCTAGCCACACTTAATCTGCCAAATTTGTCTAAACTAATGAATGACCCGGTGAGTCATGATCCCACATGGCCCCCTGTCTGCACCAATATTTCGTCAGACATTCCAAAGTTTGAGGGTAAGAATGGCGAGGACCCTGGTGATCACATCACTACTTTTTACCTCTGGTGCTCATCGAATTCTTTGAATCATGATTCTATTATATTACGATTGTTTCAGCGCACTCTTATTGGGATTGCGTTACAATGGTATATTGAGCTACCTAGGGGGACATATGGGTCTTTTCAACAGTTAGTGCTAGCCTTTCTTAACCATTTTCAACTACCCGTTCGTTACGATGCTGTCCTTGAAATTTTTTCAACTTTACGCTAGGGTACCAACACTCATATTTCAGACCATATCTAGGAATGGCGTAGGCGAAAATGATTAGTTAAGACTCCCATAGCCCCAGCCTTTCTTTTAGAATGGTTTTTAAAGTATTTGCATGCTCCTATTTCAAAGGATGTTTCTACTTCCGAGGTCTTCAACAAGGAAGAAGCCATTTTTAGAGCCCATCAATTCGATTTGATCTATGCTCAGTCTGGGATGTTATACCACCTTCTTCCCGACGCACCGCGGTCGATTCATGATCCTAGATAGAGTCCTGGGCCCCATGCCGATGGCATTGTGGGGTACGCCAATGTAAAGTTTGTAGACTCGATAATGAAGTCTGCTAGAGGACCAACTTCATCTGGATCCTCCAAACCCACCCAATTGACGGATGTACATTCCGTGCAGTCGTCGAAAAACCCAAATGGTGACCAAAACCCAGATGGGAATAAACGGAAAGGTCGAAATAATCGTAGAGGTGGGAAGAATAAACCCAAGGACAAAAATAATAATGGAAAAAAAAACGATAATACTGGAGAGGGCAAGAAAAAAAAGCATAAGGTTAAGTTTCCTTGTAAACTTTGTACTGATGATCACCTTACACACTTATGCCTAAAACTTGCGGAGGCTGCGAGGCTTTTAAATCTTCCGCCCGCTATGCTAACAAATCCTTTTCCTCACAACAAACACTTAGCCTCAAGTTCTTCGAACGCCTAAAATGTGCCTGGTGGGAGTCAAAACCCACCACCGCAAGATGGTGACCGTGTTTGTATCAATATGGTCGACGCAAAAATTGATATAGCCACTCGCTCTCGAGATTACGACTCTTTAAAAGATAGTACCAGCCTAGAAGCTCTTCCTCCACCACCGGATATGAATTTACATATCGAGAAACTAGAGCCACCGCCTCATATTCCGAAAAGAGTATTCAAGTGCTCTACCCATAACCCTAATGCTAGAGCCGCCCAGAACTACTATATTGTTGAGGATATGGGCCAAACAACTTGCGCGATGTCGGCTTTGGAGGTACCCCAGACGTGTCCATCACAGAGGAATGCCTTACTCTTTGCTTTAGGAGGTCTAGAACCTAGTGGCTCAAAGATCATCAAGTTTGATGTCACGGACATGAAGCCTCACTTACCCTACCATGTGGCTTTCCAAATCCACGTGGAGTATTCTAAATATACCATCAAACGAGCGATCGTTGATGAAGGTGATGCCACTTGTGTGATGTCCTTAGTCTGTTGGAAAGCTATCGGTTCTCCAACCCTTTCAAAGTCGTCGACCATGTTGACCGCATTCGATGGTCATTCCTTTTTCCCTCATGTTATTCTCCCCGCCTTTCCAGTCCAGTTAGGTGGGAAGATGGTAGAGGTGGAAGTAGCGGTAGTTGATGCACCTCTCGATTATAACCTGTTACTAGGTTGCAATTGGACTTATGCTATGGTCGTCGTTGTATCGTTCGTTTTCTGCACACTTTGTTTTCCTCATCAGGGAGAGATTGTGACGATCAACCAATTATCCTTTGCGTACTGTAGCCCGAACGCATCTATTGGACCGTCGATCCCTGTGGTCGACAATTCTCAACCGACAACTGAGAATATCGATGTCAGAATGTATTCTTCCCTCATGGGTACTTTCGAATTCTCGGCACCGACTCACCATGTTTACGCCATGTTCAGTACGCTCGCTTTAGTAGAGAGGTCCATCCCTTTCCACACTTCTTATTCTAGTGACCCTTGGACCTTACCTTCTCCAACTTCATCAATTGAAGGTCAGTCACATGATGGCATGGCTATGCCACTATAGGCAAAAGAGACTGCATATCAAGATATCCTTGACTCTTCTGTCGATCCTGATCCTGTTCCCTCGCAAATGGTCAAGGAGGATCCAGTTCTTAGGCCCGTGTGGGCCACTTCGTTATCTTGTTCACATGATTTCTTGGATGAGACATTTCCTTTGGACGAAGCCATCCTTGAAGCCATGAATGTTTCCGAGTGACCTTGGGATGATATGCATCATCGATCTTATTTTCTCCCAAGTCTTGAAAGAATTGAGCAAGATGATTTTATATCTACCTTGAGTGAGATAGTTGGTCACGCCATAGTTCCACTTGATACACATGGCATTTACACCGAAGGGAATATGGAAATCATTTCTACTACTATCCAGATCGATATCTCTCGTACCCCTGGCAAGATCGAAAATGTAAATATAGGTGCAGATTGTTCACCAGAAGAGATTTTGATTTACACCAACCTCTTCAAAGAATTTCGAGACATATTCGCTTGGTCATATGAAGAGATGCCAGGGATCGACCCCCGTATTGTCGAACATGATATTAGGAATTACCCGGATGCTAAACCCGTTCAACAACGTCTTAGAGATGTTAATCCTAGGAAGGCCCCTGCTATTAAGGCAGAAGTAGAGAAACTACTTAATACCGACTTTATCTACCCGGTTTCCTTGACCGAATGGGTATCCAACCCCGTTCCCATGAATCAAAAGTAAGGAACCATCTGCGTGTGTATGGACTTTCACAACCTGAACAAGGCTTGTCCTAAAGATAACTTCCCCATGCCTTTCATTGATTAGATTATCGATGAGTGTGCGGGAAGCGAAATATTTTCTTTTATGGATGGATTTTCAGACTATAACCAAATCCAGATCAAACCCAAAGTCCAACATAAGACGACATTCATATGTCCTTGGGGCACATTTGCATACCGGAAAATGCCTTTCGGCCTAAAAAATGCCGGAGCAACTTTCCAACGATCCATGACTTTCGCTTTTCATGATCTCAAACACATAGTCGAAGCTTACTTCAATGATCTTGCTGCTCACTCTCGCAAGAGAGTGGATCATGCTACGCACCTTCGACTGGTTTTTGAAAGATGCCGCTAGTATAGAATCCGACTCAATCCTCATAAATGCATCTTTTGCGTTAGATATGGCCATCTCTTAGGATTCTTAGTCTCTGAGATAGGGATCATGGTAGATCCACTTAAGGTTGAGGCAATTCTTCAGTTGCCTCCCTTGCACACGATTAAACAACTTCAAGGTTTACAGGGGAAAGATAACTTTTTGCGTCAGTTTATTGTGAATTATGCCAATGTCACTAAGGGTTTCATGCGCCTATTGAAGAAAGACACCCTATTTATCTGTGATGAGCGAGCCTAACAGTTTTTTGACGCTTTAAAGAAAGCCTTGGTATCGACCCCTCTGCCGAAATCTCCTGATTACAGTAGAGATTACTTGTTGTATATCTCCGCGTCTGAAGATACCATTGGTATGGTTCTAGTTCATGAGGATGATGAGCTCTGCGAGCACGTCATCTACTATCTCAGTCGAAATTTGGTCGGTCCTGAACGTAATAACTCACACGTTGAAAAGCTAGCTTTAGTTGCCATCCACGCAGTCCAACGTTTACGACACTATATATTGATTTGTAAAACTATTGTGGTTGCCTATGTTAATCCATTTCAATACGTACTCATTAGACGTATCATAGGCAGAAAATATAATAAATGGATTGCCATCTTACAAGAATTTGATCTCGACTTTGCTTCGACCAAGTCCAAGAAATCACTAGTTTTTGCAGAGTTAATATCCGATTTCCCATGATTAGACGAAGATGTTATTCATGTCGATTCATTCATAGATGAACACATTTTCCTTGTCTCTTCGTCCGACCCCTGGTATGGAGATATTGTTTTATATCTTCAAACCTTGAAGTTCGATTAACATCTCTCGTGAGATGATCGACGACGTGTTAGATACCAAGCCAAAAAGTATACAATCATCGTAGACACTTTGTATCGTCGAGGAATAGATAGTATCTTACGTCGTTGCTTAACTCACAAGGAAGCTGAGTTAGTCCTTAATGATTTCCACAAAGGGACTTGTGGTGGTCATCTATCCGGGCTTGCGATAGCCCAAAAAATATTGCGAGCCGATTACTTCTGGCCCACTATATTTAAAGATTGTATTGAAGCGGTTAAAAAGTGTCACCCCTGCCAGGTGTTCACTCGAAAAATGCACTTGCACCCAACCCCTCTTCACCCAGTCATTACCGTCGGTTCCTTCACCAAGTGGGGAGTAGATTTCATTGATTGTAACCCAACTTCGGTTGGGGGGCATCAACACATTATCATGGTTGTCGACTACTTCACCAAGTGGGCCGAAACCATGCCTACCATGAAATCCGATGGGAAGACTGCAACTTTTTTCGTATTCAACCAAATTATTGCCCAGTTCGATATCCCGAGTGTGATTGTCACTAATCATGGCAGTCATTTTCAAAATGAAATGATGATATAACTAGCGTCTAAGATGGGGTTTAAACATGATCACTCGTCTCCTTATTAGCCCCAGGAAAATGGGCAAGTAGAGGCCGTCAATAAGTCTCTCAAGACCATCTTACAAGAAACTGTTAGTCGGAGCAATTCCAACTGACACATCATGTTATATCCCACACTTTGGGCATACCGAACCTCGGTTAAGACTGCCACTGGTTTTTCTCCTTTTCAGTTAGTACACGGTGTGGAGTTGATACTTCCCGTTGAATGCGAAATCCCTTCTCTAAAATTGGCAGTTGAGCTCTTACCTGACACTTCGGATTTAGAGTGACGCCTTGTACACCTAGAGAGTCTTGACGAGTAGCATCGAGACGCCTTTACGACTATCAAAGCAATTAGGAAACATTTCAAGGTTCAGTACGATAAGTCTGTTTATCCCCGGTTTTATGCTGAGGGTGACTTGGCCTCTTGTATGACCAAGCCAAAAAACCGCTAGGGACAGGCAAGTTTAAACACATGTGGCATGATCCTTATATTGTGTGACGTGTTCTAGAAAAAGGAGCCTACGAGTTGGAATATTATGAAGGGAATAAATTGGCTGAGCCCAGAAATGGGCTCTACTTAAAAAGGTATTATGCTTGAGCCCTGGGCTTGGACGAAACCCTTTGTATACTAATGTAAATTTAGTGCATATACACCTTTTCCCCTTTTTTGTCTTTGACTTGCTTATCGAGTTTTCCCTTTTGTTGGCAGATGTCAACGAGGTCTTTGGTCTACGTAGGATTCGTAGATGGAGCCAGTCGTCATACATGTAACTTATCTTCCGCCGTTTGGGTGATTTACTCACCTGAGGGTTTGCTGGTGTCTTTAGGTGGCGTATGCCTAGGGCCATCCACGAATAATGTGGCCGAATACAGTGTCGTCATAGATTTATTGTGCGATGCTATCTCACATGGTATTTGCTCTATAAAGGTGTGCCTGGATTCTCAGTTAGTTGTTTGTCAGTTGAATGGTCGTTATCGTGTGCGTGATCCGACGTTACTCCGTCGATTCCTACGGGTATGTCTTTTAGAACGACAATTTGATTTTATTACATACTTTCATATTCCTAGAAGTTCTAATCATTATCCGATGCCTACGCTAATTATGTTTTGAATTGGCATTTGTCACATTAATAAAGAAAATAAAACCATTAAATCAATGTACACATTGTAATATATAAGTACAACCGAAGATCCCTCTTTACATATTTCCAAAAAATATGGTGTTTTATATTACAAAATTAGGTCTAAAACCCTAAAAAATACATATATAACCGATATACATGTCCCATGACATCTACGTCTGTGGCGTCAGATGAGTCTCATGATAGCAAACCACAGTGTTAGCGAGACGCCATACGAGTCCTACCCATGCTCTAGGTACATCGACAACCTGCCTCTGCATGGCTTCAGGTAGATCCTCCACTTGAACCATAGGAATCCTCTGTGTCAAATGCGACAAGTTTCCCTGCACGTTTTGAAGGACTCTTTCCGCCTATCCTCTCACTATATCATCTCCCTGGTGCCTCTGCCTATGTTGTAGGAATCTCTCTATCCATTGCGGACCCACATCTACAACCACACAAGTATCGAGTTAATATTTAAACACCATCCAATTTTTTTTTTGTTCTTTTAAATAAAAAAATACAAAAAATGAAATATATAAAAATATTGTTTACTTATGGCACCGTAGGCGGCTCCTGGTGGAAGCGGCATATCAAGATCACCTCTGAAATCAATTCTCGCATAGGGATAGTCATTCAGAGCTATGATTTGTCTCCTCCACTAGAAGAAAAAATCATCATTGTAGGGTGTCACCACCCTACCTCCCCCCTACCATCTCATGACCTTGATCCATTGCGCCATAGCTAGATCACGTGGCCCTCTAGGAATGATCTCCACTCTAAGTCCTAGGCTTGGGATCCACTCGAAAAAGAAGCTACAAAGGATAGAGGCAAACCCGAAGTTTCACTTTGCCCTCTGCTTGCACTCTGTCAACTGACCTTTCATATTAGTCAGCAGTGAGGTACACCAATCGTACATGGTAGGTCTCGCACACACCAGTGTGTAAAACATAAGAGGTCTTGATGCTTGATGCAACGAGGCCGACCCTATGATCCTGGTAAGCATGAGCACAATAATCTTCAGGCTGAGGTTACCTATAGCCCGGATAGGGATTTGACTTCCCACCATGGGAGTCCCTGCAACACAATGGGCCTCGATGTATTCTTCGACCTTCATCCCACTCTCGGCCCCACGTGACTTGAGGTCCACAACCTCTCCTCAGCGTGAAAGTCCTTTCAAAAAGTAGATGTCCTCTACTTCGATCCTTAATGGTTGCCCATCAAGGATAGGTACTCACTACATCGTGCAGTTTTGCATTATCCTTCAATTACCACTTTTTATGCCTTAGGTACGAACCCATTTATTGCGACGCATTAACCTCCATTTTCTATCATAGCATTGTTAATAAATGGTAGAGACTTACCAAACATGGGTACCCTAATTAGAACCTCTTTTTCATTTGGTGCCCATGCCGAGATTTTTTCCTTAAGATCGGGGGTCCATTAGAATTCGATACATGACTTTACAATGAGTCTCAATTCTTATTCATGCACATGCGACCTTATTACTTGCGGACTTCCCAAAAACGAGTCTCAATTAAGTTATTTTCCGACTCATTATTAAAAATTGAAAAGATCGCCAAGTGATTTGTCCCTTTCACACTCATTAAAATTGGATTTGAAAGATCATGTGTCTTAGTTAAGCTCTTTTCCGGTTCACTATAAAAAATGGAAAAGATTGCCGAGTGAACTTGTCTTTTTCACACTTGTAAATTGGATTTGAAAAGACGTCTATTTGGCACAAGTTTACCCCTTTTTCACACCAAGTAGACTAAAAGACATAAAAAAGGACATTTTTTGGCGTTAAATTGCGATTGCATCTCATGCCCTTGCTTGTAGTATTGAGCCTTTAGTCGGTTCTCGCTTTGTGTTATAAACCATGGCCCAAGTAGTTTACATCCTCAACCAAGCAGAGCCTTGTTTATATCCTTAGCAATTTGACACCCTATACCCCGGAGGGAAAATCACCCCGAGTGTCCAACTCCCGCATGCATTTCCTTGCATTGAGCATAGGTACGTCCTACTGTTGGAACTAGTTTTTCTTACTTGCGACACTCGTTCCCTCCTCTGTATCATAGCATTCACTTGTTATGAAAAAACAAAAAAAGACGGGCAGGAAGGGAGTACTATATTGTAATTGGCAGCAGTCGTGTTGCCTTTGAATAGAGCACGAAGTTATTGAGTCCTTGCATCATCATAATTTTGGGTTTAGCATGGCCTTAGGAAGCTGATCTCGTTACATAATTTTCTCTACCGACTGGTTAATCTTCCAGTCACTATAGAGAACATTATGGATGTCTCCTGCATCTAGTTGTCACATCATTAAGTCTATGCTGTTGGAGTCCATTGTATGTCTCATGCTTTTGTTTAAAGGAAGTCTATCAACCTGTGTCGGCCACTCCTCATAAATCTTGACTTTGCATGTTGGCCATACCCTTAGTTTGTCTCAGAATCATATGATACTTTGGTCTTATGATGCACTCTGGCCCTACTTTCATCATTGGTAGGTCACCTTGAACCCAACAATTGACATTTCATCATGGGTCGTTGACTGGGTGGTTTCCCTTGTGTTTGATGACAAGACATCTATTCACACTTTGGGATTCATGTAGTGTCTTGGATACCATTAGCCTTATTGGTGGTTTCCTCGCCTTTGTCAGCATTTTTCATCATTGGCTGCTATTTAGAGGGTCTTTTTCGTGTACCGCTTGCATTTGACACACGTGAAAGACACACAGGGTCGTTGGTTCATGAACATGTTCTTCGTCCGATCTCCACCAAATCATGAAGCTCCTGCTTTGTTCCTCGTGTTGACTGATGAGATATGCTTTAATGCTCTCCTTTCAACGGGTCTCTTTCCATCGACTTCAACTCATGTATGCTGGATATGAGACCTAGAGTTTTATGAGTACCTTGAGGCTTGCAGTCATTAGTGGCAGGCTCTCTCGCCATTGACAAATGAGAATACATCAATCCATGCTGATCAATGGATCTCTCAAGTGTTCGACACCAGCTCCTTTATTCACATTTGCAGAGATGTACTCGATGCCTTGATACCCACTTTCATCATTGGTAGGTTGTCTCGTGTTTGTTAATGATATACCTCAATGATCGGTAATCAAACGATGTCTCATCGTGTTTGACCTCAACTCATTTATTCACATGATGTAGACTTGCACCATTGGTGGATTGTATTGAATACTTGAAGACATCACTTTGTGGACACAAATTTCCTGAGCTGTTGCTTCCATTTCATTCGACCAATACCTATTTGTCTTCAGCGATCATGGGAGACTAGATTGTACTTCATGGTATACAAATATCTTCAAATTGATTTTGAGACTGGTTTCACTGGGCTTTGTTTGTGACTATGACAACTATTGGCATGTAATCGCGTTTATACTTGCCTACTCATGGCCATGAACACCTATTGGTATATTTTCCACATGGATCTGCATTGTATTCTTGGCAGCCATGTCTGCAAAGTAAGTACATAATGTAATGAGTAATTGAGTTCGTCCAACTGGTTCTCTACCACTCCACTTCTAGGTTATTTATAATGTATTTCGGCCATCATAGATACTCCTCTGATCTCACACATTAGGGGGCATCTGTTATAGCAAGATTTGCCTCACCATTGCTATCTTGCACATAGGGCCTTTTTCCATTTCCCTATGCAGACTTATCAACCCCTTTTTTGATAAATCCAGAGCCAAAAATATATATTTTTCCACATATACGCTCCCTAACTGCTTTGCAAGATGCGTATACGCTTCCTGCTCCACTACACCTTGCGTATATCAGGATTTGTGCTAGAAAATACAAAATGAGGTTGGGTTTTCATGTCACGGCAAAAGATCTCTGATCTTTGGCCTTCCATATACTGGAAATGTTCCGACTCGACCCTTCAGTTTCATTTTGGAGGCTATAAGTGCACAATTTCGAGCTATGGAAAAGGAGGAGAAAGCATTCAACTTTGAGAGCAAGGTTACTCTGGAGAAATTAATTCATATTGAGTCTGTATCCCTTTGTCCCTCAAGTCTGAACACAGTGTTGATCCCCCAAGCTCTTTCCTTATTATCGAGAGGACCTCATTACCTCTTTGCTATGAGATTGCCTTTGGTGGAGGATTGAAGTGGTGGAGACTCAATTGGATGGAACTTGGTTTCTTAGTTTCGAACCGTGTCAACACAGAAGTCTGTAACGTTGATACTTTTGTTGATCGATTATTAATAGAAATACTCCTTTCCCATCCTATCGATATCTTGCAAATATATGATTATTATCCATGGGCATGTTTGTAATGTTTATTAATGGATTGTGCTATCTGATGTGCTAACTCATTTTATATATTGTCACCATATACTTGCATTGCTTGTTTGTTGAGAACTTCTTGCAGGTGTAAAGCTTGGGTCAAAGTGCTAAACAGTGAAATGACATCAAACGATTGGATCAAGGTATACTTCTTCCTCGCATTGCACATTAGTTTATATAGCACATGTTGGAATTGAGTTGATTTCTACAGTCATACCTGTCTATTGTGGTTTACCCTTGGCCATAAAGAGTTTTTCCCTTGTAACACTAGACATGTAGTGCAGGGAACTAGAACAATGGTATTCTAGATGGAGTCAAGGGATGTGTTGCAGATGGAAAATGTGCTATGGATTCCAAGACTGTTTTCTCAGACTTAGTGATTGAGGAAAAGGGCTATGCATATTTTTTTTATTTGTTGGACAAGTATCTAGCTTAGATATGGTGGTTGTCTTAGAGTTAGAAAGAGAAATGTGTATAGGCAAAAGAGCCATCATATGTGAGCCATGAAAAGAAGTAGCAGAGTGACAATGGATAGGGAGCAGGTAGATTTAGAGGTTGTGCATACTCAAAGGGAGTTAGGAGGCTTAGTGGGGGAGTCAACCATTCAAAGGGACTCTACCCTTAGGTTCAGGTGGGAGAGAGGCATCTTCCAAGACTGTCAAGAAAGTATCATGGGTTGCGATGGCTAGGAAGGATGCTTAGAAGCGCGAGGCTTCTAGGAGTAGGATGTCTTCCAAGGAGGGACCATGCCATACATCATGATTTTCGTCAGTGACAAAGGGAGCAATCAATCAAGAGGATTGGAGAGAAACTATGGTAGTGGATCTAATGTGGGAGACATGGATACTTCTAGAAGATATTGGAGTAGGTGAGAATACATCCCTTGCTAAGAGGGAGTGTTGATGTTTTGTAGCTTCAGGAAGGTATTCTCACATGATGTTGGTGTCGGGAATGTGAGAATATTCGTTGGCACCATGATGAAATTTTCATATGGTGAAATCCCCCTTGTATTTTGTGTTGGGGCTTCATGGGTTTCTTGATGGGCTTCACAACCACGTGTGTGAATATAATATTCTAATTTAATGTTGATATTGTAAATAGGATTTTACTCAACATTAGGATTATATATAAAGGAGTTAAGGTGAATATATGATGATGATTATGACATGGAGCCTTGGTAATTTCATTCCAATTGTGGTGACCCCACCCTTAGAGTTGCAACTATGGAGAGGGGCTGCTAGGCCTAAAGTCTGTTGTTATTTTATTGTCTTTGGAAAGTACTTTGTAGAGGAAGGCTCAACCAGTAAGCTAGAAGCAAAAAATTCTCAAGGGAGGACTCAACCTAGTGGTAGAAGCTAATAGCAACCTAGAGGAATCTTACATCTAGGGTATTTGGTGACTCGACCAACTTAGAGAGGCTCGACATGTGGAGATTAAGGTTTCAGGTAGTGTATAAGAGATCTTGCAATAGAGAAAAGGAGGCTACAACAAAGTTAAGGGTATGTCCTGCAAGGAAGAGGAGAAGCCTCAGTCTTATGGACAATGACATGTATGCTCACAAAGTTTGAGGGTTGTTCGAGGGTTATTACAAGTGTGATAACATGAATAGAAAGAGGGCTATTACAACCACCTTGTACAAAAAAAATTATGGGTTGTTGAGGGTTGTAACAACATGATTTGGAAAAACTTTGAAGGTTGCTACAGTTAGATCAAAGGAGGGTTGGAACAACAACGAGTTCTAGGCACTTTGGTGAACTTGTACAACATTCCTAGGACAACATTGTGGGGATGTTGCAGCAACCTGTTAGGACATGCTAGAGGACAGTTTGAGGGATACCATGAGGTATGTCACGACAACAACATAACAACAGTTTACAGGGAGAATTGAAGGCTGGAAGGACTCATCCTCAGTATTTTGCAAGGAGCCGCAGAGGAAGAGATGGGTTTGAGGGGGAAAGGGATGCCCTAACCGTTAGCCTGAGAAAAACAATATTGGAACGAAAACCAAGGAGGGTTTCAACATTTTTAATTGGTGTTTTTGGCATATTTTTTTTTTTGTAAGAATTGGGCTATTGTCCTTGCCCATTGGGGAGCCCATGTGTTTTGATTTACGAAAAAGTGTTTTTGGGCATTGAATTCTTATGTACCTATGTATGATCCAATTTCCCGTTTTATCTTCCGTTGTGCTAAGATGTTAGGGATCTTAATGTGTTTATGTTTATAGTTCAAATTGTGTAATATTTGTATATTTTGTTGAGAACATAGACCATACTTGAGGTGCATGTGCACCAAGTTTGGGTGCACCATAATTTATAACAAAAAATGCACATGAGAGTCACTCTAGGAAGGCTACAAAATAATAGAGGTAAATACTAGAAAATGAATTACCCCTTGGGATAAGGTGAATTCATGATTAGGGAGGGAGAGTAGGAATGTCATCAAGGCGAAATAAAATAACCTTTGACAATGGATCCTTTCAATTCATTGGTTCCTCCAAGGTAGGAAACTCAACTACCATGGTTCTAATTCTTTTGGATAGGATGTCTCTATTAGTGGACCAAACTATGATTTGATTGGTTTTTAAGCCATAGACAAAGCCCCATATTAAGTATAAAACCCCTTATTAATACCTAGATATTGAATTATTCCATTTATAGTGTTATGTTTGTATGTAGGCTAGAACCCTTCATTGTGCCCTTTTATTATAATTGTATCCTTTGTCTCCTATATATATATACCAAGAATAACTAGTCTTAGGAGCATCTTATCTCATCTTGTACATTGAATATATTGTAAAAGGAGGATTTCCCCTTGAAGTGGACTGTCATTCATTGATTTTTTTATCATTCTTAAGGAATTGGTTGATAACATTTGGTATCACAACATAGATCCTAGGGTTTTGCTGCTTCAATTGAGTCATCTTGGAATTTTCACTATAATTTTTTTTCTGGAACACTTCTGATAGAAAATTTTGGAGGTTACTCACGAGACATATTACAATACAACTCGTAAAATTTCAAGTTATGGTTCATTATACTTTCGTAGATATAGCTTATAGAATATAGGGTATTTTACTCATAATGAAATCAATTTTAAACAAGTCATCTTGGAATTTTCGCTATAAATTTTTTCTGGGAAGTTTCAGAGAGTGAAAGTTTTTGGATACTAAGGACACATAGAAAAGTAGGCCTGGTCCAAATTTTATGTTCTGGTTCGTTATATTTTCGGATATATATTCTGTGGAAGTTAGGGTTTGTGACTAGTCCTGAAATTAGTCTCAAACACGTCGTCTTTTTATTTTCGCTATAAAAAAATTCCAGTGAAGTTTTAGACTCTAAAATTTTCTGAATCCTGAGACATAACATATTACGTGTGGAAATTTTTTATATTTTTAATCATTGTACATTTTGAGATATAGCTCGTGGAGGTTGGGGTTGTTTATCAATCATGAAATTAGTCTTAAGCAAGACATTTTTGCATGTTTGCTATAACGTTTTTATCAATGAAGGCTCATACTATGAAATTTTCAAGAGTTTAAGAAGTCATATCAAAATACTACAAGCCAAAATTTTAGAATCAGAAGGATTCAAAGTTCAGAAATATATTAGGACAAAGGTCAATCATCCAAACATACTCCAAATTAGGGTTTAAAACGTACATAACTTACAATTGGCATAAATTTTAATTGGAAGATCTATTTTTGGTGATTCAAAATTTGTGAAATAGAGGAAAAAGAGGTGAATTATTATTTTCTCACATATCACCAAAGGTTCCTCCAAAATTTACTTCACCAAATAAACCTCCAGAAAGATCAACCATGACTCAAGAAGAAAAAGATGAAAATTTTCACCAAATTGAAAAGGTGGAAAAGAAGATGAATGAAAATCAAGAACATATGGAAAATAAAATGAATGGAAATAGTGTACATATGGAAAATAAGATGGATGGAAATAATTATCAAATGGAAAGAAAGATGAATAAAAATCAACAACATATGGAAAAGAAGATGGAAGAATTGAAAAAGTACATGTATGATGTGTTATTACACACCCTAGATGAGAGACTCCCTCAAAAAGATAACAAGATGCAAGGAAATCATGAAAATGTAGAATAAATAAAGATTGAGTTCCATAATCATGATTATTTATTACTTCAAGATCCACATCATCGAGGTTTCAATGTGCAACCAATGAACTACTTCATTCCAAAGATCGATATGAGGAATTTTGATGGTAAAGATCCTATAACATGGATTATGTTATGGCATATGTTGTAGGTTAGGCAAAGCCTAACCCAACCACGAAACAAGTGATACAACTTGGGAATCCTCCACCCAATGTCTCCTAGATGTAAGTCTCTCACTTCAAGGGTGAGTGGGTCACTCTAGGGAGGCAATCCCGGTGACCCTAGGGGGATTGAGATGGATATGGATATGGATGGAAGTGAATCCCCTATAGTTCAAGTCTAAATGGAATGAAGGTTAGGTAGATATGTCTTGTAAGTCAAGTAATGGCTTCCCCACATGTATAATGTTTTTTCGGATGATTGTACCTTCCCAGACACAAGAAAACACACCTTGCAATAGTATATGTTAGTTGGATCAACAAGTTAATCTTGTTGTCCCAATTTTTCAGCAATATGTGACAAAATATATCATCAAGAAAAAGATACTATAAGATTCTTAATAAATGCTAAATATTAAGTAGAAAATGCAAGAGAAAGACTAGTAATTGACTAGCTAAACTCAAGAAAAAAAAACCAATACTCTTAGCATAAAATATAAGGCTGTTGTAAACACTTGTCTGCAACAAATTATATCATCCTTATGGCTGTAACATTCAATGTATTACATCAAGAAAATCAGCCACCGAAATCCCCTCAAACTTTTCCAAAAAGTGCGCTAGGCCAAGGAGAGTAAGGGTACAAACTTTGGGCGAAATCCAATGGTTGATAAGAGAGCTATTAAAGCAAGTAAGTTAGGGTTTCTGCAACCGTAATCACTGAAGATGTAATTCTATAACAACAAAAAGAACTAGTGGGAGAGAGGAGATGCCTTAGTGTTGGTGCAATTATGTGCATAATATATTACCAAACATAAATTATCGGCTGAGATTCGTAATCAGTAGAGTTGATGCACTATATGTGTCGATAACATATATGTTTCTATGTCTGTTTAGTATATCTTAGATAAGAAAACCATTTAGAAACCAACACACACTTTTAAAAATAACACTCTTCACACAATTTAAAAGATGAAAAGAAACGCTCATAAAAAAATATGATTCAAACTCTTGCTCAGGTGACTAGTCTGTTCATTATAGGCTCATGAAGTAGAAATATGAACTTTGACTCTGTTCCTGCAACATCTAGACTAATAGAAAATAACACTCTGCATATGCTCAAAGGAAAACATCAATCAATGCTAGAGGAAATTAGAGGTGAAGGAAGACACTCCATTTTAGGCACATGTAAGGTGAGAGATAGAGGTCTTAGTTATACCTGGATTCACAAGATGTAACTTAATTAATTCTGAAAGGAAATTATAAGTGGAAGGGAGCACTCCATTACAGGCTCGTGTAGGGTGAGAGATAGAGGCTCCACTTGAGACTAATTCTTGCAACATAACAACAATCATTAGAATATCTAATCTAGAAAATGACACACACAGAAATAACAGTTAATCAATCATGAATCATTTCACTCATACTGTACACAATATTCTTACTCACTCAATGCCATCAAATGTATCACTGAAACATAACAGGACTGAAGTTAAGTGTTATGATTAAGTACATAATCATTCTATTCACACACACACAAAAATCCATAATTATATTTACAAATAAAATACAATGAAGCTTACCTTGATTGGGTCGGTGGGCCCTTACCGTAACAACAAGGAAGCTTAAGAAACACTTACAAAGAATAAGATTTGATCATACATATGAAATACATGAATTTCAACTTATTTCATTACTTTAGAAAAACAGAGTACAATCAATAGTTTTCAAAAACCAATCTTACAACATAACTATTCTTCCCCTTGGCTTAGAGCCATAACTCAATTTATATACTTTTTACATTACAAATTTGGCTATAGACAAGCCAATCCATGAAAAATCAAATCACAACCATTTTCCATCAATGGAGGTCGAGTACAACCATTAGCTAATCAAGGAAATGCATTTTCCACAAATCTGGGCATGATCCTAGAATTTATGAAAAATTGGCAATTTAGGCAAATTGGCCTCAAAGAACCCTTCGTATCTTCTAGGTAGTAGATGATTTTTCCAAACCATTTTTGGGTTTTCAAGCTGGCTGGGTTCTAGACAATCCCATTTGGCTGTTTTGAAAGGTCATCTCCCATCCACACACAACTAGAGGCGCAATCTGGCAGTTTAGAAATATTTGATGATTTTTGGCTAAATCGTTCCCCCTGAGCTAGAGGTCCACACATGTGATATTGGTGAATTCTTCCCCATGTGTCCGCATGTAAATGCCGCTTTGGACAAAACCCATATCCAAGAATTTTGAGATTCATCTTTATCTGGATGGAAATCGAGGTGCAAATCTAGTACCAGAATCTTGTAGGATGTTGGTACTAGAATCCTGTAGGTAGGGGTTTAGTACCGGACTAGCACAATCATAAATATGGGTACCGAACCAACGCAAAAGTGGTACCGGATAGAGGTGGTATCAGAAGAGGCACAGATCTAGTACCAGATGGAGCTGGTACCGGAAGAAGTGCAGAGCTGGTACCGGAAGAGGCGCAGAGCTGGTACCAGAAGGAGTTGTTACCGGAAGAGGCGCAGAGCTGGTACCAGAAGGAGATGGTACCGGAAGAGGCAGAGTACCGGATCAAGTGGAGTACCAGATCAAGCGATTGTTTTTGTACCAGACTAGTGGTAGTACCAGATGGAGCTGCTTAATTAATAATCAAAGTAATTAGGAGCATAATAATCATTAATTATTCAATTCTAACAATTAATAAACCACATGAATCATGACTAAATGAATATTACCTCATGTACAAAACAATTGTTAAATGACATGTCTGTTGAGGAAAATAGGCAGAGAGTGCATATGTATGAGGAAAATTTTGTTAGGATATGGGACAAGATAAGGCAATTGGAGATGACAAAAATGAGGCTCAACATTTCCCCCATGCCTTATCCATTGCATGTCCTCATGCAACAATGATCTTCAAAATTTCAAAATTGATGATACTCCTCACTCGATCAAGCATTCCCTAAAGTTCCACCTTTCTTCAGCTCCTTAAGTTCTCTTTTAAGTAACCTTCTATACAGTATAAACTTCCTGGCCTATGCTTCACACTTCTTACCCATGGAAAAGTAGTTATGATGGAAAAGTGGAGTCACGAGTAATAAATTAGATCTGTTAGTGATTTGACGTTAAGTCTTATCCAATCTGTTGTGGATCATAGTTAGGAGAAAGGGACAGATGTGACTCTAATATGATTATAGGATAGTGGCCAAGAATTTTCATAATGACTTTGACTAATAGGCCCCCTCGCTAGATTACCTTTAAAATAAAAGTGATATAAGCATAGTTTAGATCCCATTTGAAGAGAGGAACGCATAAAAGAATACATCCTGAGATGATTAACTCACCTCTTATCCAAGTTTATAAAGATGAAGCTCTTCTTGTTTAGGTAGGTTGAATTACATATATTGAGGGTCCCACTTTCTTGTTTAGGTAGGTTGAAGGTTCTTAAGAACATCATCCGAGAGATATAAAGGTCATCTCCTAGCCTTGATTTGATAACTTCAGAATGAGACCCAAGGGTTTTTGTTCAGTTTTAGGTGTGCCACTTTATGTTTTTCAACTCCCTTTACCTGGCATAGCCTCGCTTCCAGTAGGCCTATTTAGTACCCTGACAGGTTTACCTTAGTACCATACAAACATGGCCCCACTGCCAACATGCTTGTTCTGTACCTTGACGGGTTTACTTGTACTTCCTGATATTTCCTTTTTATTATATTACTCAAAAGATTTAGAATGATGTATATTGTTCATTGACAACTTTAGAGTATAAGGAAGGCATGTGGTACGAGAGTGTTTTAGAGTTATTAGGCACATAATTAATTGCTTGCAATTATTCCAAGGGTGACATCATCCACATTAGAATTAAATCTCAGTTATTCAATGTATAATGGAACATCTAGGATAATGACTAAGAGGTCCCTCTAGTTAATCCTGTTAGGGTTCTCATGAAAGTTCATTGAGGTTTTGCAAAGGAGGTCCACCACATGAGGTTTTCATCAATACCTCCCAAGAGAAACTTGTAAAGATAAACTTGGATAAGAACTTGTTGAGTCAACTAGGTTAGTATTAGACATAATGGTGTCGCCACTTTTCAATGGATATTTCAATTAACAATCATTTTTTCAAAATGATGAGGTAATAAGACAGGTGCACTCATTATCATATAGATCTAAATGTAAAAAATATCTCCTTAAAGGATAGCAAGGATGAATCATTTAGGCGTGAGTGTAGAAATGTAGAAGGAAGATGTACATTAGAGTAAAAAACAATTCAATACAAGACTTAAATGATCCTTGATAGAAATAACATGAAAATATTAGCTCATACCTCTAATTACCTGAAGTGAAAACAATGGTAAGTACATGACAAAGATCATATCACTTTGGCATCAATACCATATAAGTAACAGAGTAGGTTTTTGCAGTACCATAACATAATTCTATAGTACTGGAACATAATTCTGCACTACTGGAACATAGAAGTACCAGAACAAAATTCTGCAGTACTGGAATAGAGCAGTACTGGAACCGAATTCCGCAGTACCGGAACAGAGCAGTACCAGAACAAAAAAATGAAAATAAGTAACAGGGGGCAGAAACAAAGTGACATGATGGATGATTTTTTCTCATTCATGACGACAACCACTTCACAAAGGAATTCAATGATAATAGGATGGATGCATTGGTAATCTTAGCAAACAAGAGTGGAATACACATGGAAGTTTCACTTAAAATGATGGTGATATTGATAGCTTAAGATGGAAACTGTACATGAAAATAACCAAACATATTAGCAAATAATTTATATAATCCTTAATGGAAAGAATGTAATAACTAGCTTGTAGCTCCATTCCTTGAAGTGTGCTTTGTTTAGAAAAGGGAAATATCAAGTATAGAACAATTTTACCAAAATTCAACCACTAGTACCAGACCACAGGCTTAGTACTGGACCACCACATGCTTAGTACTAGACCACCATATAAAATTGTTTTTCAGTACCGGATGAAAATTTGATGAGGTATCTGAAGATGTATTCTGCAAACTGGAATTTGTAGGCTTCTCCTTGTGGCTGACATACTTTGAGTATCAAGCTGTAGAAGATGCTAGCAATTACTGTTGTTACAGGAAGAAACATATGAATTTGTTTTGTTGAATTATCATGATGGAAAAACTGCAATCAACACACTAATGTAGGAATGTTGAGATTGCATGGAAGTACCATAAAATGATTGGATTCCAAGCTTTGTAACAAGAAAGAAAATGTAGTTGGGAAACCTCCTTTTGAGATGCAAGAACCTCCTCTTTTTGGAACCAAACTAACCACTGCTTCTGTTGCCACTTCCATTTTATTAGAAAATAAACTTAACTACTACTGTCTCACAACCACTACCCCATGCTTGAGGTTTTTCATGGCCTCATGCAAAACAATGCGAGATGCTAAAAAAAGGCCTCTCAAAGGGTTGCGAACATTTGCTAAAAACAAACCAATAGAACTAATTAAAACTGGATTTTTATTCATGCTTACAAACAAAAAATTCAAGGGAAATGTCAAAAGTTGAATTATTAGATATGAATAAAATAGTTCGGAATTAACATTCAGTTTTAATTTCTATTAAAAAGATCACTTAATCGATCATCCTTGTGAAATAGTGGTCTTAAAATAGATAGTTAATGATAAAGCACGAATGCATCTTTTTTTAATAGCTTAAGGAAAAAAAAGAATTTTGAAGAAATAGGTCATGAAGCACTCCCTTAAGTGTTATCTTTCATTGACAAGGATTCCTTCTCCTCTTTTGAATCCCTTCCAGTATTATGTGTTCATTCGGAGGATGAAGAGATTACCTTCTCATAAAATTCCAAACAAAATTATCATAACTTTTAGAAAGAAATCTACTATAGGAATGAAAGATCTTAAATCGATTGCTTTATTAGATTTTGACATTCCCATTTATGAAAAGTATGAAATATATGTTGTATTGCACTTATGTGCAACATTTATTTATTTATTTACTTATCCTACTCTAATTGAACAAAAGAAAATGTCCTTCAAGTATATGAATACTTCTAGTGAAGCCATGTGCATAACAGGGTTAGAAATATATCCATACTCAGGTTTAAAAGATAAATTTTAATGCATATCGGAGTATGACAGACCAACTTCTTTGATGATGAGATCAAACAATAATGAAAAGTAAAATATTAGTGTGATATGACAACTAATTTGAACCATGTTTCAATAGGATCATGATATTCTTGTTTCTCTTCTTTGTTTAGGTCACACAACATGTCCTTGTTTTCCATGCTACGTAGATTATCTTCTGAGAGGCATGCTAAGAACTATTCAATCTCGGGTTCCAATGGTTGCTATCCATTGATATTTATCCATGATTCTTTAGTCTCCTCAAAAAATTGACAATAGGAATCTAAAGGGACTTCTAAATCTTCTTGTGGAGAGACAACTAAATTCTTGATTGTTGTCAAGATATGCTCTTCCTGAGAGGAGGATATCCTATTTGCTGCTAGAATGTGAGAAATTTCTTGGAGTAACATTCTTCAAGGTCTTGATCATCCTTGAATTACTCTAGCTGGTTGATGATCCCCGTCTTGCAACACAAATTAGTACTCGGGGGTTCTATTTGCAAAAATAAAACTATTTGAATTTTAAAACTATTTGAAAAAATAAAACACACCAAACCTGAATTCCTTGCGTTACTGGGACCTTGCCGACACCAGGTTATCCGTTCGCACAAGCTAGCCCATCATGAAAACACAATTTTTCATAAAAGAAGGAAAAACACACTTGCATTAAAATAAGAGAGGACAACCTAACTTTGGAGCAACCCCACTAAAGTGGATGCATGGGCTCTTCCCACACGTCTTATCGTCTTCTCTCCACCCTTAGGTCATCCATAAAATGAATACAAAATCATTAAATAAATCTAATCCAAATACTACCTATTACCGTTTACAACTCCCTGACAACAACTTCAAAATGTTGGTGCAATTATATGCATAATATATTACCAAACATAAAGTATCGACTGGGATTTGTAATTAGTAGAGTTGATGCACTATATTTGTCGATAACAGATAGGTTCCTACATCTGTTTAGTATAGCTTAGATAAGAAAACCATTTAAAAACCAACACAAACTTTTAAAAACAACACTCTTCACACAATTCAAAAGTTGAAAAGCAAAGCTCATAAAAAAATATGATTCAAACTCTTGCTTAGGTGACTAGTCTGTTCATTATAGCCTCATGAAGTAGAAATATGAACTTTGACTCTATTCCTGCAACATCTAGACTAATAACAACTAACACTCTACATATGCTCAAAGGAAAACATCAATCAATGCTAGAGGAAATCATAGGTGAAGGAAGACACTCCATTTTAGGCACATGTAAGGTGAGAGATAGAGGTCTTAGTTATACCTATATTCATGTTAATGTTTAAGCCATTATTATAGATGTTTGCATTTTATTAGATAACAATAGCATAATCCAAGATCACTAAGAAATACACAATCACAAGAGACACAACATTTATCCTGGGAAACCCTCTATGGGAAGAAAACCCAGCAAAAATTCCTTAATATAGATACCCAATACAATGCCAAGAGATCTTTTAAACTAATACAAAAAGTCCTCTCCCAGATATGTGCCACTCTCTCTCTACTTCTTCTCCGATAGCAGATCTGAACTTGTCTCTCAAATGAGCAAGTGAGTTGTGTCTAAGTGAGGCGCTAGCCTCCTTTATTTATACAAGTCTGGCATGTGTGAAGTGTCTCTTCACTGGTAGGGCCGACTTCTCAAATTGGGTGGGTAAACCCACCTTTATTATATTTCTGGGTCTCTTTAATATTTACTGGGGTTGACTTCTTATTCTGCCTATTACAATTGTCTTTTGACCAATCCGCAAAAGGGGATTTGGTCCTATTACAATAACCGACATGATCAATCCACAATGGGGATTGATCCTATCAATAATGTATTAATAATAATAAGAATACTCTTTGCAGTTATATTATTTCAACACTCCCCCTTAACAAGAAGGGTATTCTTCAGCAGCATCATGCGAGAGAGAGAGGACAACATCATCAACAACATCAAGTGGGTGAGAGGACAACATCATCAATATCATCTTGGAACACTGACTGGTGTATCTATAAATCATCGGAAGTTTTCTTCATCGACAACATTGTCATTCTTAAAGGAATGCCATCATCATTTGCATCAATATGTATTAGTATAAAAACTGATACATCATCATCATCACAACACAAGGCTGGCTCATCATAATACAAGACTGGATTTACGTCACAGTTGTCAAACTGGAAGCTCAGTACTTGTCTCATCTCATTGTCTTGCTTTACGTCACAACACTCAAGATGGAAGAAAGATGCTCATCCTGCTTTACGTCACAACCATCCTGGTCGGAAGCAAGATACTAGATTGGCTTTACGTCACAACTATCTAGCCGAAAGCTTAGTGCTAGTCTCATCATATCATCTTGCTTTACGTCTAACAACTAGGTCAGAGGAAAGGAACATTTCATCTTGCTTTATGTCTGACAACTAGGTTAGAAGCAAGGAAAATATCATCTTGCTTTACGTTTGACAACTGGTTCAGAAACAAGGAACACATCTCATCTTGCTTTACGTCTGACAACTGGGTCAGAAGCAAGGAACACATCTCATCTTGCTTTACGTCTGACAAATGGGTCAAAAGCAAGGAACACATCTCATCTTGCTTTACGTCTGACAACTGGGTCAAAAGCAAGGAACACATCTCATCTTACTTTACGTTTGACAACTGGGTCAGAAGCAAGGAACACATCCTGCTTTACGCCACAACCACAAGGTCAGAAGTAGGGAATATCTCATCACAACAACTACTCCCCCTTTCGAGGAAGGTCCTTTCAGACTATGCCAAGCTTATCTTGGAAGTACTCAAACTTCACACAAGATAGGGGCTTGGTCAACACGTCAGCAACCTATTCATCCATGCTAATGTACTGGAGCTTTAAGGCTCCTCTCTGTACCATGTCATAGATGTAATGATAACAGATCTCTATGTGCTTCGACCTGTCGTGGAATACAGGATTCTCTGTCATCTTTATGCAACTCTGGTTGTCACATAGAATCAAGGTTTCTCTCATCTCTAAGTCAAATAAGCTAGTCATCAACATTCAAAGCCATATAGATTCACAGCTGGCAAACCATGCAACAATGTATTCTGCTTCTGCTGTGATGAGAGAAATACTAGATTGCTTCTTACTCTGCCACGAGATCAGAACTGATCCCAAACTGAAACAACATCCTGAAGTGTTTTTCCTATTAGAAACACTTCCTGCCCAATCTGCATCAGTATATCCACTCAATGCGAAATCATGATCTCCATCATAGCTGAGACCATAATCTATTGTACCTTTAAGGTACACATCACATGTTTTGTAGTGACTAGGTGAACATGTCTGGGTTCTACCAGAAACTGACTCAAGGTGTTCACAGCAAAACAAATGTTTGGTCTGGTGTTCATCAGGTACATCAATGATCCAATAATCTGTCTGTACAGTGTGGCATCAATCAATTCTGACGAAGTGTCGACCAACAACTTCAACTTCGCTTCCATGGGTGTATTCATGGGTTTGCATTCCAACATGTCGAATCTCTTCAATATTTCGACTGTGTATTTCCCTTGGTTAAGGAAGATCCTCTCAGGACTCTCCCATACCTCAAGACCTAAGAAATAATGCATTAGGCTAAGGTCTTTCATTTCAAATTCCAAGGAAAGTCTCTTTTTACATTCAGTGATGATCTTTTCTTCTCCAGTTAAGAATAAGTCATCCACATATAGCAGTAAGATTACTGGCTCATTATTCATGATTTTGATGTAGAGATTTGAGTTTTCTTTACTCTTGGTAAATCCTAAGAAACTGTCTATATGGCCATACCAAGCTCTAGGAGATTTCTTTAATCCGTATAAGGTTTTCTTCAATCTGCAGAAATGAGACTTCCTGTCTTCAACCTCAAATCCTTGAGGTTTCTCTATATACACTTCCTCTTTGATAACACCGTTTAGGAAAGCTGTCTTCATGTCCATTTGGTGCATCTTCCACTTCATATTAGATGCAAGAGCTATAATGGTTCTGATCGAAGTGTATCTAGCCACAGGATTGAATGTCTCTTCATAGTCAATGCCTTCCTTCTGAGTGAAAAATCTTGCTTTATACTTTCAATATTTCCATCAGCAGCATGTTTTATTTTGAAGAGCCATCTGGAGGATACCACATTTTTATTCTTCGGTCTAGGAACTATTTTTCATACTTCGTTCTTCATTATGGATTGGTATTCCTCTGTCATGGCATCTGCCCATTCTTTCCTCTGAATGGCTTCTTCAAAGCAGGTAGGCTCCTCTTCTAGGAGATCACACATCAAAGCCGTATAACTGGAGAATGGCTTTGTTCTTTTCACCTGTCTCGTAGTTCCTTGGGGAACACCGTACTTCTCTCCATCTTGAATAAGCTCTCTAGCTCAAGATGAATTTCTTTTATGGAGGATCGTCATATGAGGAGGTTCTTACACTTCTACTATATCATGGTCTTTTAGAAGTTCCTCATCAGGGGAAGTTACGACTTCCCTCACTAGTTCTGCAGCGCTGGGAACCTCCCTCATTGCAGTACTGGGGATTATGGGTTCCTCTTCATATACCTCTTCAAGCTGGCATAGTCTAGATTTCTTGAGCGCTGCATCTTCATCAAAGGTTACATCCCTTCTGATCTCAATGTGATGTTGACCTGGTATATAGATTCTGAAGGCCTTGGAGACCTCACAGTATCCCACAAATATTCCCTTCTTTCCTGAAGGGTCCATCTTGTTTCTCTTTTCTTTAGGTATATGAATAAACATTGGACAACCAAATATTTTGAGATGGCTTACCTCTGGCTTCTTTTCGGTGAACATCTCTTCCAGTTTCTTGAGCCTAAGTGCACTATGGGACAATCAGTTCTGCACATAAACAACTACCATTGCTGCTTCTGCCCATAAGCACATAGGAAAATCTTGATCATCGATCATAGTCTTCACAACTTCCAGTATGGTTCTGTTCTTCCGTTCAACTACACCATTTTGTTGGGGATTATAGGGAGTAGTGAGTTCCCTCTTGATCCCAACATCTTTGCAGAAGTTCACAAACTCTTTTGAGGTATATTCTCCTCCATTATCTGATTTGAGTATCTTAATCTTCTTTTCAGAAAGGTTCTCTATCAAGGTTTTGAATTCCTTGAACTAATTGAACACTTCATCTTTAGTCTTTAAGAAATATATCCAGGTTTTATGAGAGTAATCATCAATTAATGATACATAATATACATACTCACTAATGGAGGATGATGACATTGGGCCACATACATCTGAATGGATGAGTTCTAGGACTCCTTTTGTCTTGCTGTCCCTCTTTGGAAACAGGTTCTTGATATTCTTCCCTTGTGCACATCCATTTCATATGCCTTTATGGTCACCTTTGAGTTCTGGTAAACTTGTGAGTAGTTATGGCTTGATCATCATCCCTTGCTGGTAATGCTTCACGATTCACTACTCTTGTTTCTTCTTGGATGCATTCTTCCCATAGACTTTCAAACTCCAGTTTCTCCTTTCTGGCACATGTCGTCTGGATGAAAGCATCCCAAGGTCTTGTGATACCATTTAGGGTCGTCATTATGAGTTCGTCTTCGTCTATGGTATCTCCAATAGCTTCTATCTTTTCTTTGAATTCTGAGATTCTGGAGAAGTATTTCTGAATCATTTCTCCTTTTTGCATCCTTGTATTCTTCAGTTGAGTTCTTAGATTCATCTTCTGGTTTATGTTCTTTCCTTCATATAGTTTGGTCAAGGCATCAAACATTTCTTTCAGGGTCTTCTTTGATGACACATAAGGAATCAGAGGGTCTTTGATTGAATTTTCAATGATTCTTTTGGCCCTTATTGTTTCCTTTTAATGCCTTGCCTTTTCTGCAGTATCGTCGGGTTCCAGTAATTCTTCTTTGATGAATCTTGCTAGGTAATTCTCTTCAAGAATGAGTCCAATCCTATACTTCTAGGCACGAAAGTTTTCCACTCCTTCTAACTTGTCAACAAACTTAACACTTGCAGACATCTTTACTTGGAGCTAGGAAAATGATCGAAAAATGAAAGTGCTCAAAATAAAAAACTGAACTTGCCGGGAGGTGCGCTTGGCTAAGGCGAGTAGCCTGGTGTGTTTGGATTTGAGAAAATCCAACTTTTGCTCCTTCAAATTTGATCTGCGGATTTCTGGATTGGTGCTTCTGGTACCTCTGGTACTTCTAGTACTTTGTTAAACTAGGGTTTCACTTTCTGGGAGATCCGACCACTGAAAAGGTGCGCTGAGAGTGCCAAACTGATCCTTAGGGGAGGGCACACTTTTCTAGATGGTTTTGGGGCTGAAAAGATTCACCACCAAAAATCCATAACTTTCATGTACGATAACAGTGACGTTTTTCACTTGTGAAAGATGCTTCCTTCATCTTGGCTCTGATACCATGTTAATGTTTAAGCCATTATTATAGATGTTTGTATTTCATTAGATAACAATAGCATAATCCAAGATCACTGAGAAATACACAATCACAAGAGACACAA
>JZKD02S0449007.1:131218-152512 GCA_000966675.3 Picea glauca
CAACAAAACTTCCTTAATATAGATAACCAATACAATGCCACGAGATATTTTAAACTAATACAAAAAGTCCTCTCCTAGCTATGCGCCACTCCCTCTCTCCTTCTTCTCTGGTAGCAGATCTGAACTTGTTTCTCAAATAAGCAAGTGAGTTGTGTCTAAGTGAGGCGCTAGCCTCCTTTATTTATACAAGTCTGTCACGTGTGAAGTGTCTCTTCATTGATAGGGCCAACTTCTCAAACTGGGTGGGTAAACCCACCTTTATTATATTTCTGGGTCTCTTTAATATCTATTGGGGCTGACTTCTTATTCTGCCTATTACAATTATCTTTTGACCAATCCACAAAAGGGGATTTGGTCCTATTACAATAACCGACATGATCAATCCACAATGGAGATTGATCCTATGAATAATATATTAATAATAATAAGAATACTCTTTGCAGTTACTTTATTTCAACAATTCACAATATGTAACTTAATTAATTTTGAAAGGAAATTCTAAGTGGAAGGGAGAACTCCATTACATGCTCGTGTAGGGTGAGAGATAAAGGCTCCACTTGAGACTAATTCGTGTAAGATAACAACAATCATTAGAATATCTAATCTAGCAAATGACACATAGAAATAACAGTTAATCAATCGTGAATCATTTCACTCATACTGTACACAATATTCTTACTCACTCAAAGTCATTAAATGTATCACTGAAACATAACAAGACTGAATTTAAGTGTTATGATTAAGTACAAAATCATTCTATTCACACACATGCAAAAATCCAAAATTATATTTACAAATAAAATATAATGAAGCTTACCTTGATCGGGTCAGTGGGCACTTATCATACCAAAAAGGAAGATTAAGAAACACTTACAAAGAAGAATATTTGATCATACCCACGAAATCCCGAAATTGCAACTTATCTCATTACTTTAGAAAAATAGAGTACAATCAATAGTTTTCAAAAACCAATCTTACAACATAACTAATGTTCCACTTGGCTTAGAGCCATAACTCAATTTATATACTTTTTACATTACAAATTTGGCTCTAGACAAGCAAATCCATGAAAAATCAAATCACAACCATTTTCCTTCAATGGAGGTTGATTACAACCATTAGCTAATCAAGGAAATGCATTTTCCACAAATCTGGGCATGATCCTAGAATTTATGAAAAATTGGCAATTTACGCAAATTGGCCTCAAAGAACCCTTCGTATCTTCCGGGTAGTAGATGATTTTTCCAAACCATTTGTGGGTTTTCAAGATGGTTG
This sequence comes from Picea glauca, assembly GCA_000966675.3. Taxonomy (NCBI): domain Eukaryota; kingdom Viridiplantae; phylum Streptophyta; class Pinopsida; order Pinales; family Pinaceae; genus Picea; species Picea glauca. Next base: position 132,494 of record JZKD02S0449007.1, read on the forward strand.
GGTTCTAGAAAAATCCATTTGGTTGTTTTGAAAGATCATCTCCCATTGGCACACAACGCGAGGCACAATCTGACCGTTTAGAAATATTTGATGATTTTTGGCTAAATCATTCCCCCTAAGATGGAGGTCCACACGTGTGATATGGGTGAATTATTCCTAATGTATCCACATGTAAACGCCTCTCTGGACAAAACCCATATCGCAAAATGTTGAGATTCATCCTTATTTGCACATAAATCAAGGTGCAAATCTGGTACCAGAATCTTGTAGGATGTTGGTAACGGAATCCTCTACATAAGGGTTTAGTACCGGACTAGCACAGTCATAAATATGGGTATCGGACCAATGCAATAGTGGTACTAAATGGAGCTGGTACCAGAAGAGGCGTAAAGCTGGTACCGGAAGAGGCACAGAGCTGATACCAGAAGATGTGCAGATCTAGTACCGGAAGAGGCAGAGTACTGGATCAAGCGGTTGTTGCAGTACCGAACTAGTGGTAGTACCAGATGGAGCTGCTTAATTAATAGTCAAAGTAATTAGGAGCATAATAATCATTAATAAACCACATAAATCACGTCTAAATGAATATTACCTCATGTACAAAACAATTGTTAAATGACATGACTGTTGAGGAAAATAGATAGAGAGTGCATATGTATGAGGCAAAATTGGTTAGGATATGGGACAAGATAAGGCATTTGGAGATGACAAAAATGAGGCTCAACACCTAGTAGGTGAAGAGTCCTCTCAATTAGGAAAACCAACTTCAAGCAAGAAATCATTTAAAAGACCGAAAATTGTGTTTCCCAAGGAAATAATTTTATATATTCAATACAAAAACGAGTATGACTAGTGCCTTTACTATTGGGTTAATGGAGTCACAAGGAGCTTAAAGAAGCTACCTCCTTGGGGGTGTAATCCCTTCTTCTCCCCAATGAATTTTTCTCTAAGCTAGGGTTTAAGCTAAGAGGGTGTATGCCCTTATATTTCTCTTAGCAAACCCTTAATCAATGAGATAAAGAAATAAAATGGTGAAGACTATGGTGGGGTGTATGCCCTTATCCTTCCCACCTATCTCCTAGAATAAAAATACTTGAACTTGAAAGAATGATAGCATAATAGTAGAAAAACATACAAAGATCAAGGGAAATGCCAAGACAATCCACCAAAAAGAGATAGAAAATAACCTTCCACGCCTAACACATCACTTCTTCCATTAACCATTCATAACATAGCCATAAAACAAGTGCACAAGAGCTAAGGGGGCCGAAAATTTTAGACCAAGTCTCTCACAAGAGAGAGAGTTTTGATTCCAAATGAGATCTTATGATCTCTATTTATACAAAATTTAGCTAAGATATCTTGTCCACAAAATAAGGAGTAAAACACAATATTAGGGGTTAACAACCATAATCTTTCCCCCTTAACACAAGAATATTAAACAATTCACTTAAAATTTCATCTTTTGCACAAATTAAACCCTAATTTATAATGACGTCACCCCTTTAGCGGACGTTTTTCCACTTTGATGTTGGAGAAGCATGGATGGGCCTCCAAAGGCCATGTTTCAAGCATTTAATTTATCTCATCATGGTGAAGACCCTCTTCTCCTCAAAACGTCCAAGTGTAAATGAGTGGCACCTCACCACCATGCCCTAGCCCCCAAGGTCATGACGTCAAGATCAAAAGTGGGACGTTTTTCCCCTCCTGGTAATTTGTTTTGGCAAGAAATAGGTGGGCTAGGTCGTCCAAGTCATCATCAAGTCCATCCAAGTGATATTTCTTTCATCTGACATGTGGGCCCCTGACATCCAATTTGTGGGCTTGTATCCCCATGGAAGCCCAAGCTAGGCTTGTTCTCCCAAAACTAACCACCAGCTAGGTCCTGAAAGACAAATGAACACGCCCTCCAAGGATCTCAGGTCATAACATCATGATAAGTGGATCGTATCAATAAATAATCCATCTAAGCATGTGCATCAAATATCACCATATCAAACAATTAACAACTCAAAGACACTGTGCGACTTGTCAATCTTAAGTATGGGAGGGTTGATGAGGTGCCCTATTGGGTAGATCTTTCCCTAGGTCAAGGAGAGCCTCCAAGAGGTCCCTCTCTAAGCCATTTAAAGTGTATGAGGTGGATGGGGTCAAGACTCAATGGGCATAGGGCTCATGACATACTAGGGGTCATAGTGTCTCATTCATGGGTGCCTTTGTAGAGGGTGTGTGGTACGTTCTTCCACAATGCAATTTTTCTAAGCCCATCATTTGCCTTTTATCTTTATTTATTTATATTTACTTTCATAATAGCATAAGGAGAGATTGAAGGTCACTTCCATGGCATGGTTACCAGGTGGTGGCAATGTCACCCACAAATACCTAATGGAAATGAGAAGGTTGGATCGTGATGAGACCCCCTTTCTCTCAGCCATGCAACTAAGAGTCATTGACCTTGTTTGGTGACCAGATGATGCCAATGTCATACCACTAGATATCCATAGATGTGATAGGTTGGCTCATGATGAGACCTCTTATCCTTCAACTAACCTTTTAAGCATTTTTTATCATATTGTGGGTCCCCTTTTACTCAAATATAAGTGTTTCATTTCTTTCTTGGGTGATCCCTGGGCGAAGCATCTTGAAGGATTATACAAGGCTTTTATATTTTACCCAACACCAATCCCTCTAGGCCTTTATCCCCTTCTTCCCATAGAATGAGGGGCAACCCCTTCTCGGGTCAATGCACCCTAAAATCCCAAGAGATAAGGAAACAAAGGGGAATAATGATGAAAAATGGTAAGTATGGTCGAGAATGGTATGGTGGCTTATTAAGGGATTTCCCAGTAGCAAACCCACTCCCAAAGAAGACCACTTACTAGGGCACAATGTCAACCACCAAGGTGAAGCACTGAAAAAGGCATAATGTCCAGGAACATATCATGAAATCTAGAGCAATATAAGATACACCATAATCAAATGGCTTAGGTATTGAAATGATGCTCATCATAATACTGACTTGTACCTCATGGAGCAAGGCCCACTGCCTTCTGGAAGTCAACTTGTGTGGTGGATGCCATCTGTAAACCTGCGACCATCTATGGTGGTGAGTGGGCTTTCCATCTTTGCAAAGGGTATTGTTGGTCATGCAATCTCTCAACATTCCATATCTACAACCTGAAGGCCTCGAGACATCATCTCCTTAGTTGTCCACAAAATTGGGATAACCAACTACACCAAGTGTCAAGCTTACAAAAGGTACATATTGCATCCTTTTATTTATAAAATTATCAATTTGTTTGGTATCAATGGATTTGTGAGAGAATAAATAATTATATTATCTCTTGGTCCATTTTTACGGATGAATTGATATCACATTATGGTGATATTAAAAGAAATACATTCTTGAGTCAATTGATAAATATTTGGCAAAAGGGTTCAATTATAGAGAACATTCAACAATTACAAAAGCTCAGTCTCAAAGTAAAGAACATTCCCGAGGATAACTTGTTATATCTCTTTATGGTTACTTTAAAAGATAACATTCAACATAAGGTGTGTTTTTTCGAACCTAAATCCCTAGAGAAATATTTCATTATGGAAAGGAAAGTGGAAAACAAAAATATGGCTACTAGAAGGGTGGCCGCTAGCAACTATAGAGAGCACAATGTTCCCTCTCTTAACCTTACTCCACTGACAAGGTTTACACCTCAACAAATGGATGAAAGAAGAACAAAGGGACTATGTTTCAATTGTGACAAGAAGTATAGTAAGGGGCATAAATATGGTGAGAAGAAATTATTCTACATAGACTATGAAGAGGAAAAAGATCAAGAATTGGAACCATCACAAGATATAGATCTAGAAGAGACTACTTCAACGATATATTGTCATGCATTGGTCGACATCAATAATAAAAAAACCCTCGAGATACAAGGATACATCAAAAAGAAAAAAGTAACAATGTTGATTGATTTTGGTAGTACCTATAACTTCAATTACAAATTAGCAAAAGATCTCACTTGCTTTGTATTTCCATCACCATAGTTTCAAGAAATGATTGCAAATGGAGGTACCATAAATTGTTCTGGGAGGTATCATAAATTAATCTCAATATGGGGGAGTATTTATTGGATAGTCCCATGATTTCCATCCAAATAGGTGGTGGTGATGTTGATTTAGGGGTCCAATGGTTACATTCATTGGGAATAGTATCCCTTAATTTTCAATATCTTTTCATGAGGTTTTCCTCAAAAGGAAAGGAAATTGATCTTAGAGGTATCCAAGAGAAACCCTGTAAGGTGATATGCTCTAATAGCATGGAAAAAATACTTTAAAAGGGACACCATGGTGTATTTGCACAATTGTGCTCATTATATGTTCAAACATCTATATCCTCTTCTCTAGTGCATCTCCAAATAGTTATCAACAACCATTCCAAGGTATTTGGAGAGATTCCTAAGGTTCTTCCTCTTGCTCAAGATCATGACCATGATATTCATTTGTAACCAGGAAGTGTACCACCAAACTTTAGGCCTGACAGGTATCCATATACACGGAGGGGATAGATTGAGAATATGATCCAGTAAATGTGAGATGTGGGCATTAGTCAACATAGCCAAAGTTATTTCTCTTCACCAGTAATGCTGGCTATAAAGAAGGATGGTTCATGGAATATGTGTCCAGATTATAGCTCAACAAAATGACCATCAAAGATAAGTTTCCTATTTTTATCATTGATGAATTATTAGATGAATTGCATGGAGCAATTTTCTTTACTAAGTTGGATATTCATTTGGGACATAATCAAATCAAAATGATGCATGAAGATATTCCCAAAACATCTTTTAGAACACATGAATGTCATTATGAGTTTGTGGTTATGTCATTTTGACTTACTAATGCACCTTCAACATTTCAAATCTTGATGAATTCTATTTTCAAACCCTTCCTTAGAAAATTTGTGTTAACATTTTTGATGACATACTAATGTATAACAAATCTTGGGAAGAGAATGTACAACATGTTGAAAGAGTATTAAAACTTTTGGAAGAAAAAAAAACTTTATGTAAAGCCTTCCAAGTGTGTTTTTGAGGTTCAAGAGTGGAATATTTGGGTCATATTGTATCTCATGAAGGTGTAAAAGTGGACCCTAACAAAATTAAAGCTATGACAGAATGACCAATTCCCAAAATCTTGAAGAAACTTAGAGGATTCTTAGGATTGACGAGATATTACCGCAAGTTTGTTAAGAACTACGGTCAAATAACAACACCTCTAACAACATTATTAAATAAGGAAGCATTTTCTTGGACTCAAGAAGCAACCAAATATTTTGAAAACATCAAGGAGGCTATGTGTACAACTCATGTCTTATCCACACATGACGTCATAAAAACATTTATTGTGGAGTGTGATGCCTCATCCCATGGAATTGATGTAGTTTTAACGCAAGAAGGAAATCTGCTTGCCTCTGAAAGAAGCCAACTTAAAGGAAAAAACTTATGCAAACCCATTTATGAAAAATAAATGTTGGTCATACTACATGCAATTAATAAATGGAACCCTTTCCTAATAGGGAGACACTTAAAGTAAAAATAGATCATGATAGTTTGAAGTACTTCTTGGAGAAATGATTATCCTTAGAAGAGCAACAAAAAATGGGTTACAAAGATGCTAGGTTATGACTTTGAAATTATATACAAGAAAGGAAAATATAATATTTTGGCAGATGCACTTTCAAGGAAAGAAGAAGAAACAGAGGGTTCACTATGTGTTATTTCTATTCCGCAATCTGATTGGGTGGAAGAAGTAAATAAAGGATGGAAGCAAGATAAATAGGTATGCAATATCATTCAAGAGCTACAAGAGGACCCTAGTGCATTACATACATTTGCATGGAAGAATTATTTTATATGGTATCATGATTGCCTATATTTATGTAAAAATTCATGTAACATCCCCCAACTCAACCAGGGAACATTACCAAGCAGAATAATACACAAAAACAAAAATTTAATTGTTGGCTCATTTATTGTGGCTTCCCAACTATGATTTATTCACATTTTAAACTAGATTCTGCTACCCAAAATTAAATGTATCTACATCACTCTAAATTATCATGAATGAAACTAATAAACTCATTTACAACATAAAATAAATCATTCCCATCCATAGATTTCAGCACAAAAATTAAACTCATGAATAACTCAGAAATAAATAAACATGTATCTTTTAAGACACTTGTGCAACCAGTTGCTTGGGAATGACGTTCCACCCAACCATAGACATGTTTTTCTAAATATCAACAACAAGTCACCCCCGAGCTAGGGCTAGGAATCCATAAGAGAAGGGTGCCTCTCACAGTCCACTCACAACTCAATACCACACAATCCACTAGTATTCTCCTTCAATTGTCTTGAATTTCCTTCAACTCTCTTCCTCTTAACCTGCCCAAACCAAGGAATGTACCCCTTCACTATGCTTAGTCCATCGAGCATCATATTCATTTATCGAGGTCTCTTTGGCTCATGTAGCTAGGAATATATGTACTGGGAAATCATTACCAGGAAAAACCACCGGTGAAATCAACAACAACACGTGTTGATATAGTGCAACTCATTTAGGAGTTCACTCTTCAGGCCTCCCAACCTAGCTCTTCAATTTCTAGCTCCAATACACTCCAAAATGCTCCATCATGCTCCTAAAATTTCTTAGCCTCCTTGCTCCAGCTCTGGTGCTCTTTTTCCTTTCTTTCCCTTGTTGTTCATGCACAACTCTCTCTGTAAAAATTGTCTATAACAACACATACAGATTTTCTCTATTTTCCCAAGACAATTGACTACTCACTCTGCCCAATGTCGATTGCTTCTTCTCCATGATTTCCAATAAATATGGGATGTGACTCACACACCTACCCTCTTACATGACTTTAATGATTGGGCTCAAACAAACTCAAATAGAAATAGAAGGTTTCCCCAAAAGATAATAAAATTCAGAAAACTAGGTTTGGATTAATACTCAAAAGTCATTTCCCCCTTGGGTCTTTCTTAGACACTCACTAGGCATTATCTCCTCTTGTGGAAAATTCAGCCCCCATCTCTACCCATAATCCCAATAGCTGGTATCATATTATTTTTATTAAAAATAGAAAATACATTTTTCATATTACATCACTTGTCCATGGCCACATGCGTATCTATATTATGCATTAATTAAACTAGGGATTATAGTGGGGATGTTACAATTCCTAACTTAAACAAAAGGTCCTTTTGGAATTGCACACTTCTCCTATAGGAGGACATTCAAGGTTCTTGAAAAATTACCACAGGATCAAGAAGGATTTTTTCTAGGAAGGTATTAAAACATATGTTCAAAAGTCTGTGTCTAAATGTGAAGTCTTCCAATAGAATAAGGGAGAGACAATCAATACTTTAGGTCTTCTACAACCATTATCTATACAAATTCAACATTGGGAAGAAGTTTAATGGATTTTATTATAAGTTTACCCAAATTTGAAGGAAATACTTCCATCATGGTAGTAGTGGATCGATTAGCAAAGTATGTCCATTTTTAAAGCAAGTACAATAGTCGTAGCATTCATGGAAACAATTCACAAAGCTACATGGAGTCCCTAAGATTATTGTCAGTGACAGAGATCCAATTTTCATTTGAAAATTTTGGACTAAATTATTTTCTTGTTTGGGTACTCAATTGGCTCACAACTCATCCTACCATCCTTAATCAGATGGGAAAACTAATATTGTGAATAAAGGTATAAAAGTATATATTCATGTTTCTTTGCATTTGATAAACATACACAATGGGTCAAGTGGTTTCCCTTGGTAGAATGATGGTACAAAACATCCTTCCATACTTCTTCAAAAATGTCCCCATTTATGGCACTTTATGGATATCATCCTCCATCCATCACATCGCCCTTGAAAAGGACTATAAAGGTTTAGGTAGTGTAGGACCACATAGGGCACCAAAAATAGGTTCTAAAACTATTGAAGGACAACTTGGTTATGGAAACAAATAGGATGCAACAATAATCAAATCAATATCGTTGTGAAAGAGAATTTGAAGTGGGGGATTGGGTATTTTTTAGGCTACGACAATATAAACATATGCCCCTTAAGAAAGAAAATAAGGACAATAAATTAGCACCCAAATATTATGGCCCCTATAAGGTTTTGCAAAGGATTGGAAGTATGCCTTACAAATTGAAGTTGCCTCCATCTTTATGTGTACATCTAGTCTTCCATGTTTCTTTCTTAAAGAAGGTAATTAGTGACAAGATCCCAGTCCAAACTATTTTACCAAAGATTAATGAATAAGGGAAGATCATACTAGAACAAAAAACAATTCCTTGAAATAATGATTATGTGGTTGCGAGATAGAGAAATCACTGAGTACCTCATCAAATGGATGATGTGAAAATGAAAAGGCTTGAATATCTCTAAAATTGCAAGTGAAATGGTATGTTCTTAGGTAATAGGATCAAGTTACAAACACATAAATATTAATGAGTTTTTTACTTAATCATGAGCAACATAACCAATCATAAACAACCATCAAAATACACACATTAACACAACAAAATGATAAAGGAGTTCACCCCTCTCTTGGGCTACATCTCCTGGTCCAACTTCCAATGGATCATTTTCATTAATTCTCAAAGTGTCAAAATCAGTGCTTTACAATGCTCAAAATGAGAAATGGATGGCTTTAATGGCTCCAGAACGTCCAAAAACCCCTAGTTGGGCTCTTCCTACACCTGGATTAACCAAAAATTGAGTTGGAATCACTCTCTAGAAGTTTCTCCCAATTCTTTGTTGTCTCTGCTCGCCAAAACACACCCAGACTGACTAAACCTGGCTCACGGATGTTTCTAGTGCCAAAAACCAAGCATGCACATGCATTCCGCAAAATCATGCATTATGTTGCACCATTAGTGCACCAACACCTTATTCGGCGGGGTGTTGGTCGCATGGGTGCCATATGGCCACAACGCATTGCCTTATCTAGGACCCGTTGCAATTTTCCTGCGCATGTGGTCATGACAAGTGTCCCCGGAGTCCGTTGGATCTCGCGCTAAGTGGTGAGCTGCTGTGTTGAAAACCCACACATATTTAACTTTAACCTTTATGAGTAAGCAATGCATGGCAGGCGGGCTGGTAGCCCGGCATGCACCAAGTCTCTTGCCCATCCGGAGGTCACGGGTTCAAGACCGGTGGAGTCTGAAACCATTCTTTTGCATTGGAGGGGGTGCCATGTGGAAACCCATGTCTGGGCCACGCGACACCATTCAATTGGTCCACATACTTTTCCACATCAACATCTGACAACTCAACGTCTGACACGTGTCATGTATGGTACCTTGCCACGTCAACCTCTGCCATGTGTCAGTACGGTCACCTGCCATGTGTCCAATACAAAAATTCCACGTCAGTAGTACATCCATGCCACGAAAACAGTACGACCATGCCATGTCAGTAGTACGGACATGCCATGTCAACACTGTACGGATTTTACAATCAACAAAATTTTGCTTATTTGACAAAGCAGACATAACGCGATATTTCACTCATATGACATCCATTTGGATCACTTCAAGTTGCATTGGGATTGTGAGGACGAGGCCTACACACGAGTCCGTTTTGAAGCAATTTAGAGCACTTTGATATTTGAGCATATTTTGATTCCCTGGATCACTCCTCCCCATTGGGAAGCTTTTGGACCTCCAAAAGACTACTTTCAGTCTATCTGAAGATGAGGGTACAGTTCTCTAACCTTTCCAACCTCAATCCATTTGGCCTTATTGGATTTGTCCCTTTAATACCAACTCGAAGATATTCCACATTCTCTCATTTTGAAGTTCTCATCGTCCTGTCAAGGATTGTGTCTTCATGTAGTTCTGAAAGATATTCTAGCGAGAAATCATCTATAGAAGGAATTTGAACATGCTCTCCTTAATCATCAATTAAAGGAGGCTCATACAATCTCAAATTCTCAACATTGACAACTGCATACATTTTCATATAAGGAGGCAAATCCAAATGGAAAGCATTGTTACCAATCTTTTCAAGAATCTTGAAAGGTCCATATATAATTGGTTTTAGTTTTTTACCTTATCCTTTAAGCCTCTTTTTGCTAATGTAAAACCAAACTTCATCTCCAACTTGGAAATTATGATCAACACGATGCTTTTCATGTCTTGTCTTGTACTTGGCTTGGCTCTTTTCCAATTGTTCTTGTACCATTTGATGCACCAACTGAATTTGTTCAACTAACTTCTTTGCCCCGTCAATGTCATATTGGCCATCAATAGCAATGTCTTTTCCAAAGATAAAATATAAAGGATATTTTGGAAAATAACCAAAACATGCCTCAAATGGAGATGTTTGAGTTGAAGAGTGCTTAGCCTGGTTGTAGTCATGTTGAATGTAGTGTAGGTGATCATCCCAAAGCTTAGGATGTTTGCTGCAATAACCACAAAGAAGATGCACTATTATTCTATTAACCACTTTTGTTTGACCATCGGTTTGTGGATGGAAAGTTGTGCTCTTTTTCAACTTGGTGTCCATGAGTGCCCATAAACTTGACCAAAAGTTCCCAATAAATCAAGAATCTCGATTAGAAATAATGGATTTAGGCAACCCAAAATGTACCCAAACATGCTGAAAGAAGATTTGTGTCGTTTGCTCAATTGTAACCTGCTTCTTACAAGGCATCAAAATACACATTTTGTTGAAATGGTCAACCACAACATACAAATAATCATGATTTTTTTTAGACATAGGTAGACCTCCTACAAAGTACATGGAAATGCTTTCTCAAGGACGAGAAGGAACCGGAAGTGGAGTATACAAACCCAACCTTTTGTTGCTAGACTTGCTTGTAGCACATAAAGAACATCCTCTTACATATCTTGAAACACTTTCATTCATTTTAGACCAATATCAATACCTTTGCAAATTAGTAACTGTCTTGCCTACACCATAGTGGCCAACAATAAGAGAAGAATGAGCTTCCCTTATGTTGTTGACTCTTTCACCCTGTGGAATACATAGCTTGCCAAGATGATACAAAAGCTTATCATGCACATGGTAATCCAATTCCTCAACTTGGTTAGAATGACACAAAGCATATTCCTCAACTTGGTAAACCTCTTTAAAATCAACATCTAAATCATATTGTTCAAGATAGCTCTCATGGATGGTAGAATTATGCCTAAGAATAACTGAAGCACTAACAATAGGCCTAGAAAGCATATCAACAAATTTGTTATAAATGCCTTTTTTATACCTTATAACCAAGTGGAATTGTTGTAGAAAACCCATCCATTTGAAGTGCCTTGCTTTCTGTAGCTTTGTTTGTGATTGTAAGTATTGCAATGGTTGATGATCTGTGTGACTGATAGTTTATTTTCCCAACAAATAATGTTTCCATTTTTTCACATTTTTAACCAATGCATACAACTCTTTATCATAAGTAGGATAGTTAATCACAACACCATTAAAAGTTTCAGAATGAAAACAAATGGGCTTACCATGTTGCAACAAAACTGCTCCCATTGCATAATTTCTTGCATATGTTTGGATCTCAAATGGTTGTCTCAAATTCGGAAGTGCAAGAACTGGAGATGAACTAATCTTCTCCTTCAATGCATCAAATTATTTTTGTTGCTTTCCTCCCCATTGGAAAACTTACTTGATGCTTGTCACTACATGTAATGGAGCTGCAATTGAAGAGAAGTTAGCAATAAAATTTCTCTAATATTGGGTTTCTCCCCAAAATCTTCTTACCTCTGTCACATTGTTGGGCTTGGGCCAATCCAAAATGACTTTGACCTTGGAAGGATCAATTTTCAGTTCTTCTCCTCCAACAATATGTCCCAAGTAAACAAGTGAGGTCTTTCCAAACTCACATTTAAATATCTTCAAAAAACAAAATTTTTTCTTTAACACATCCAAAAATTGCTTTACATGCATAACATGCTCTTCACGAGAGTTGTTAAATATAAAAATGTCATCCAAGAAGACAATCACACAATCATCAAGAAAACGTCTTAAAACATCATTCATGACTCTCATGAATGTGGCAGGAGCATTGCAAAGTCCAAATGGAATTACCATCCACTCAAACAAACTTTGTTTTGTTTTGAAAGTTGTCTTCCAAGTGTCTCCTTCAAAAATCATAATATAATGATATCCACTTCTCAAATCCAATTTAATAAAATACTTAGCATCTTTCAATTGATCAAGAAAATCACTAATTCTAGGAAGAGGATAACAATTCTTTATCGTAATCTTGTTCAAGGCCCTAAAATCTACACACATGCGTCATGTACCATCTTTTTTTGGCACTAAAACAATTGGTGATACACATGGCAATGTGCTTGCCATGATGACCCCTTTGTCAAGCAACTCTTGGATTTGTTTTTTAATTTCAGCATTCTCCATGACTGACATCCTGTACATACCAATGTTTGGAAGAGGACAATCTTGCTGCAATTGTATCTCATGTTGGATAGTCCTTTTTGGAGGCAATCCTTTTGGTTCCTAAAACATCTCATCATATTAGTTAACAACCTCATATAAATCAGATTTTAACTTTGAATCACAACCTTGGAAATATTATTTTTCAACATTTTCTTTGGGTTTGATCATCAAGAGGAAAAAAATCTTACTAACATTGACTAATCTCTTTATTTGTCCAACATTTACAAGTGACAAATTCAACTTCTTTGTATGTGATCTAACAATGTACTCAACTCCATTTTTAAACAAATGATATGTGTTCTCATGACGATGAAAGATGGTTCTCCTATCATATAAGTATGGGATTCCCAACACAATACCACATATATCCAAAGGAATAGCATCAAGCTCTACCTCATCTATAAACTTTTCAGTGATAGAAAATCTAAGTTTACACCTTGTCACATATCCATCCTATAGGGTATGGTTTAGTATGTGGAGTAGTTTCCAATTTTAGTTTCTTGACAGTGTCTTTAGATATGAGGTTTTCTTGAGATCCAGTATCAAAAAGAGTATCTATCTTGGTATGAGTTGAAATCACCCTTATGTGGAAAATCTCTATTCTTTCTTTTTCATGTTGAGTTTCATTGAGGCTACTACTACTTGAAGAACTAGTACTTGCAATATAATCCTTACCTTGAAAACCCATGGCTGTAATCTTTGTTTCATCACCCAAATCAGAACCTAAATCATGTTGTACGGTTGCAGTAGTCTTTGGTTTCCCCTTATGGATGAACTTTTTGGGTCTACTTTCAGGATGAAGTTTCCAACAATGGTCTTCATCATGGCCATCCTTTGAACAATGTTTACATGTGAGTTTCTCTCCCTCTTTCTTGACTGAAGAATTCTTTCTTCCATTTCCCTTGAACTTCTTCTTTCCTTTGTCTCCATGAACAAAAGGTTTCTTGCTGCCCTCTTGATATTCATTCCTCCCTCTTGCTTCCAAATGAGTTTCCCGTACACAAAATTCATCTAGACTTGTAGGGTTAAACATAAGTATTGTGTGCCTCAAGTAGCTATGCAATCCTCCAATACATTTAAGTAAAGTTTCTTGAGAAGATAAATCTATACCCAAAATCAAAGCTCTTCTTCTAACTTCTTGAGTGTAGCTTTGAACACTTTTCCCTTTAACTTGTCTAAAGTTTTTCCAATCCATAATAGCTTTCTGCATGTATTCTAATGGATAAAATTGTCTTTTAAGTGCAATAATAAAATCATTCCAAGAGGATAAAACTTTATCATGTTTCTTCATGTCCTCTTGAGTTTTGGCTTCCCACCAAATGAGTGCTGCACTTTCCAATCTTAGAGAAGCAAAATGAATCTTAGTTTCATCATATTTGATCCTTTGTATCCTACAATACATTTCAATCTGACGAATCCATTTATCCAATTTCTCATAATTTACCTCTCCATTGTACATAGGAAATTCAAACTTAATATCAAGCTTAAGCAAGGGAGTTTGTAGAGGATTTTTTCCATGTTCTTTTGGAGAATTTGGAGGTGGTTTTGAAATGGTAGAAGAGGTGGAAGATGGAGGTGAAGGAGGAGGAGTATCACCATTTCCCTCCATTTCCATTTGGGGTTTTATCACCACTATCTCCATTACCCTTTGGAGGGTTTGAGCTTTCACCTTGCAATCTTGCATTTCTTTCTTCAAATAAAACTTTCACCATCTCTGTCATATCATAGATTTTTTTTTTGAAAGTTTCATCCTATGAAGTAAGAGTTTGATGACTCTCCTCACGAGCCATACTTGGTGAATATCTCCTTGAAGCTTGAGGTGATTGTGTATTTCTCCTTCTTGACAGTTGAGAACTTGGCTCTACAAGTTGAACTTCTCCTCTTGTGAGATTCAACCTTGTAAGCATTAGAAAACAAACACTTGCAAGCAATCAAGCCTTCAAAAACCTATGCTATGATACCGACTTGATCTGAAAATGAAAAGGCTTGAATCTCTCTAAAATTGCAAGTGAAATAGTATGTGCTTAGGTAATAGGATCAAGTTATAAACACAGAATGATTAATGAGTTTTTTTCTTAATCATGAGCAACATAAAAAGTCATAAACATCCATCAAAATACACACATTAACATGGAAAAATGATAAATGAGTTCACCCCTCTCTTGGGCTACATCTCCTGGTCCAGCTTCCAATGGATCATTTTCATTAATGCTCAAAGTGTCAAAATAAATGCTTTACAATGCTCAAAATGAGAAATGGATGGCTTCAATGTCTCCAGAACATCCAAAAACCCCTAGTTGGGCTCTTCCTGCACCTGGTTTGGCAAAAAACTGAGTTGGAATCACTCCTTAGAAGTTTCTCCCAATTCTTTGTTGTCTCTCCTCGCCAAAACACACCCAGACTGACTGAACTTGGCTCATACACGTTTCTCGTGTCAAAAAATCAGCACACATGCGCATTCCACAAAATAGGGTATTATGTCGCATCATTAGTGTGCCAACACCTTATCTGGTGGGGTGTTGGTCGCATGGGCACCATATGGCCACAACCTAGCACCTAATCCGGGACCCATTGCAATTTTTCCACGCATGTGGTCATGACAAGTGTCCCTGGAGTCCATTGGATCCCGCACCAAGTGGTGAGCTGATGTGTTGAAAACCTACACATATTTGTTGTGGTTGGTGTAGCATGAGGTAAGGTCATGTGTTAGTGGGTAAGACCAAGGGTTGGGGCTTAGCGCCGACCCTTTTGGCACCCGAATGAAACCTTATGAAAATTCTTATACAAACTTCAACCTTTAGGAGTAAGCAATGCATGGCAGGCGAGCTGGTAGCTCGTCCTGAACCAAGTCTCTGACCCATCTAGAGGTCACGATTTCAAGAATGGTGGAGTCTGAAACCATCCTTTTGACATTGGAGGGTTGCCACGTGGAAACCCATGTCTGGGCCACGTGGAAACATTCAATTGGTCCACATACTCTACCACATCAACATTTGACAACTCAACATCTAACACGTGTCTTGTACGATACCTTTCCACATCAGCCTTTGCCATGTGTCAGTACGGTCACCTGCCATGTGTCCAGTATGACCATTCCACGTCAGTATTACGACCATGCCATGTCAGCATTGTACAGACTGTATAGTCAACAAAATTGTGCATGTTTGGAAAAGTGGAAAAAAATGTTATATCTCACCCATACGATGCCCATTTGAACCCATTCAAGTTGCGTTGGGATCGTGAGGACGAGGCCTACACACGAGTCTGTTTTGAAACAATTCCGAGCACTTTGATTTTTGAGCATATTTTGATCCCCTGGATCAATGGAAGAACCTACCAGTGAAAGAGGCGACATGGGAAGATGCGTTCTTCATGCAGAAACAGTCAAGTGTTGAGAACAAAACTTTTTTGAAGGGGAGGGGCATGTTAATCCCTAGACAAATCCCCATGTTAAGTATAAAATCCCTTATTAAGATCTAGATATTGAATTATTACATTTCTAGTGTTATATTTGTATGTAGGCTAGAACCCTTCATTGTACCCTTTCATTATAAGCATACCCTTTGTCTCCTATATATATACCAAGGAAACGTAGTTATAGGAGCATTGTATCTGAGACGAACAAAGTTCTCTCACACAAAAATTATCCAAAATACTTGGAATATAATATAATAATCCATATAGGAATAATGTATAAAATATGAATAGATAAGATGATATACAATTGAGAATGAGGGTTCGTTTATATACCCACGCAGGGGTGCCCTTAACCAATAGTCATGTCCTTTGAGACATGTCCTTTCATTATTAATAGTTATTATTTATTGATTAATTATTATGTTATGAATATCTATTTATATGTATATTTATGTTCATAACATTGCCTTCCCCTTAAAAATGCTTTGTCCTCAAAGCATACTTTATGGAAGACTTATATTTGCTCTAGCTTATAATTGTTGTCTCTTGATTCTTCATTCTTGAGTTAGTAATCGTTGAGGACCTGAGACGATAGGATCTTCTAAGTGCCGAGCAAACTTTTCGAATTGTAAAGGAGTCTGCCCATCCTAATTTGATCTTTTGTGGATTTGGGTTGTTATAGGGTTCTTGGAAAGAACTTGATATATTTCTACTCCCATGATAGCTTCAATTTTGACCCACACTTATAGTGGAAGTAATATTCTTTGACATAGCAGTTATTTGTTTTTGTTGATACATTGATTGGCTGAAGTATCGATTTTTGTGATTAGGGTGTTGATAATGCATCCTCACAACTTGATCTTTACTTCGTATACTTATAGCGTTTTATTGATTAACTTTTGGATTTGAGTCTTCTTCATATCTATGGCTTGTTTGTACCTTGACATTTGAAAACTTCTTTGCATCAGCTGGATTTGCATCCTTTTGAGTTGTAAGGTTGATTGGGTCTGTCATCGTTTCCTTATCGACTAATGATGTTTTGCGATCTAATTTTTCTTGTAAAGTCTTCTTATCATGCTTCAACTTTTTAATTTGTGTTAGTAAATTTTGATTATGAACCCTTAGGTGTGAAAGTTTTTCTTCATCTTCTAATTTGCTGACTTTATTTATAGTATTTCGATTCTCGGGCTTTTCATCTTTCATCTTTTTAATTTGTTCAAGCAAATTTTGATTATGGTTCTTCAAATGAGAAACTTCTTCATCCTTTCCTGATAATTTATTCCCGAGATCTTGATTCTCTAGCTCCAACTCCTGGACACGTTGTTTTGTATCTCTTGACTTCTTAATCTGAGTAAGTAGATTTTCACTATGATTTTTTAAGCGAGATATTTCTTGGTTTTTATCAGCAATAACTTCATCATATTCTTTTTGCATCTTTGATATCGAATTATGATTATCTTGAAGGATCACCTTTGAGATATCTTTAAAGTCTTTTGATGAAGGTTTTATCAATTTTGATCTCATAGTAATGTCTTGAAGAGTCGTGATCTTCTTTTTATAGGGAAAAGTCACAACCTTTTTTTCCATGTTTAAAATGAAGGTACCTAGTTTTGTTAACCAATGTAACCCAAGAATGATGTCAATCTCTTCTTGAAACATAGTTGTAACATTGCATTGAGCTATATATTTATAATCATCAATTGTTACTTGCAAGTCTTTAATTTCATATTGCCTTTTGCAAAAAATATTTGTCTTTTCACTTATGTTATGCTCCGAAATAAATAATTGATTCGCCAAATTGATTCGCCAAATTAATATTAATAGAATTATCATCCTAGGTCATGCTGATAACGATGTTAACCTCTCTTCCTTGAATAATCCCCTTTAATGTAAATAACTCGTAAGTTGAAATGCGACATCCTTCATAAGAAAATATTTCAGTCGTCATTTTAAACTCTATTTTATTTTTCGTTGCAAATTTACGATAAATAATACTTTGATTTTTAATGTAATACCCTTGGTGTTTATAAGTATTTTTTTCCAAAAGGAATTGAATACCTTTTTAATCTCTTCTTAAAACCTTCTTTAAAAAAAATACTTTTATTACCCTTTTTTTTTTTTAGAAAAGGGGTTTATTTGTGCCACCTTTCACCTTATAAAGTTGCTTCCTTTGACTTTATAAAGTTGCTTTTGTGTTGTATGTTTATATAAAAGGGTTTATAATTTCCCTTTTTCTTCCCTTGGAATATTAAAATCTTGACAAAAATAATATACTTAAAAATCTCCCTTTTGAAATTTGATGTGGAATGTTAGTTGGTGACCTTATTAAAAAACCTTTTCAAGGTTATTATATTCAATACTTGAATTTCCTTCACCAATATGAAATCCACACAATGCCTTTACTTAATAGATTTAAAACATAGTATTCATTATGCTTTATGAATTCTTTTCTTAGAATTATATAAGATTGATTACTTCTTAAAAGTTCATTAACACCCTTCATACGTATTTCCTTTTATGCTAGCAATACTAGCAATACTGATTGGATCAATTAATTAATTAGTCGATTTGTGGAAGTTTTCAACAGTTGGAATTTAATTTCTTTTTCAGAATAATATCGGACACTCTAGTATTCTTATCGAACTAAGGTAGACATGATTTCCTGCACCCACAAGTATTTTCAGCGTTCTCTGTAATCCGCTTGGCAATTATATTATTAGAAGCGGTTTTGTGATATATTGTGAAAATGCCCGAATGCCCACTAGCAAGCCGACGTCTCTCTCCAAACGGTGTGGAAGTTTACTTGACCTCATCTCTCTTATGCATGGTTCATGTGCTAATTACGGTGGCCAAATATTATTGCACAATCCCTTGAAGGTTACAAAAGGGTAATTGGCACTTCACAGATCTCGTGGGAACCTCCAATTTCCCATGACAACCAACAATTTCTTACTTAATTATGGCAGCGACAGGTACTAAAACGACGACTTCCTCCACGACCCTGCATACAACGACAATGATTCGAAAGCTTGATTTAGCAACTTTGTCAAAAACCCAAATGGCGGCTAGGCTGTGGGGTTTTTCACTCTCGTTTTATAACAGCCACGACTTTCCCCACAACGAATAAAACCCTTTTCAATATGCTAATGTCTTGTATATTTCAGCACTTGATTTACAATTCAAAACAACGATTTCAATGGACACCATTTTTTCCAGATTTCAGATTTCAGATTTTGCCCCTATAGAGATCCGGTCTGAAATTAAAGATTTTTTATTTTATTTTATTAATTTTTTTTATACAATAATTTTTCTCTTTTTAGTTCTATTCTTTTTTTTAAATTTGCAGCGGACAATTATTTCTTCAACAATGATTTTGAAATTTAAAATGGAAAAATTCCCTAGTGTGATCAAAGACCTGGAGTTCCCACAACTATGAAAAATTGAGTGGCCAAAGGCCTACAGTGATGTTGCAAAGGGAAACAAAATTTTGACCACAGGTCTGGTAGGCAAAGGATGGGATGAGACTTGCTCTGATACCAAATTAGATGAACAAAGTTTGCTCACACAGGAATTATCCAAAATAATTGGAATATAATATAATAATCCATATAGGAATAATGTATAAAATATAAATAGATAAGATGATATAAAATTGAGAATGAGGGCTAGTTTATATACCCACACAGGGGTGCCCTTAACCAATAGTCATGTCTTTTGAGACATGTCCTTTCATTATTAATAGTTATTATTTATTAATTAATTATTATGTTATGAATATCTATTTATATGTATATTTATGTTCATAACAATATCTCATCTTGTACATTGAATATATTGTAAAAAACATTTTCCCCTTCGAATTGGATTGTTATTCATTCACTTTTATCATTCTTAAGGTATTGGTTTATAACATTGGCATTCCTTATCAAGTGATTGAATTTGCATTTCTCAAAATTTTCTAAAGGAATATTGATCCATGACATGTTGTTGTTGGGTATTCTACCCTACGGACTAATAAGCTAGGGCTCTAAACTTATACGCAGAAAATGACCCTTAAGATTGAACTTTTAACCTTCTACCCAAAATCTCAACCCCT
>JZKD02S0449007.1:169263-180590 GCA_000966675.3 Picea glauca
TATACAAGGTAGTAATTATGTGTACTTTCACCCAATTAGGTAATATCCTATTCAAATATTTGAATGCATATATTAATCCTCTTGTCGATGAGCTACTAAAGTTATGGGTTTGCATAACTATGTACGACATATCTAGACCAATAGGGAAAAAAAAATCAATTCCATGGAATACTTATATGGAAAATTCATGATGCCCCAAGGCTAACACATTTTTGTTGTATGTAACATATTGTTTCACTTTAATAGTATATAATTTTATGAAAATATAATGCATGCTTCTTAAATATTAATTCCTTCTTGTATAAATAATACTGACATTATTCTATATCTTGCAGGTCTTCAAACAAAGGGTAAATTTGCATGTCTAGTTTGTGGTCGTAGAATGAAATTGCGTCATTCAAGAAGCCTAGTCAAGGAGGTGTTTTATGAGTATAGGAACTTTCTCCCCAATAACCATAGGTATCAAACTACATAAAAACATATTTTCAATTTGAAAGAAGAGACTAGAATAAAACCACGAAGAATGACACCTCACCTATGGAAGTTGGAATATAATAGAAACAGTCAAGGTAAGCATTTAGTCTATGTGTCATATATATTAATGTTTTACAATTTTAATTTGTATTGATTTTATTTTATTTTATCTAACAATTATTGTTGTAATATCATTAATTATTTTTCATAAATGTTGTCAAGGCATTAATGGGCTTCCATGAGGAATAAAAAGTTACCCTATACAATTCAATAGGTTTCCCTACTATGAGAATCTACAAATATTTCATTTGTTTGATACAATGCATATCGGGAAGAATGTAACATAAAAGTTGTGGAGAATCGTAGATGGAAGGAGTGACAAAGAAAAAATTGTTAAAATTCGTACTAACATTCATGAATCCAATCATGCATTGCAAAATATGATTTATTCAAGTAGAAATGGACATTGAAATAGTCTTCCATGGTTATTTACAGGGAAAGAAAACAATGTTGTAAAAGAGGTCATTTGGAAAATTAAATTTCCCATGAGATTTTATTCAAACATAAAGAATATCTTAACGAAGAAAGGTGAATTTGGTGGGGTGAAAACTCATGACTGGCATACCTTCATTAAGGTAATTATTTTGGTAGATTTATATATTGGTAAATATATGACTTCTTAGTATTATAATATGGTTTTCTTTTCCTAAAAATTAATGATCCCTTTGTTGTTACAATATGTTCTACCTCTATCTCTCCCTGACAACTTTGACAACAATGTAAAACAAGTTATATATGATATTGGAAAATACATGAGATAAATATTAATGATTTATATGCAAAATCGTTGTTTCTCAACTTGTCGAAATCTGTTTTACTTTCAATGTATATACGTTGTTGTTGAAACCTCCGATTTTATTTGTTGTATCATGTGTAGGTGGTTGTCATCTAAATAAATCCATAATGAAGATATAAAATATTGGAGGAGAAAAATTCCTGGGCTAATGTGTGAAATGAAAAAGTATCTACCTCCGACATTTTTCAATGCACAAGAATACTACCTCATACACCAAGTTGAGTAGATTGAAATGTGTGGACCTGTACACATAAGGTCAATGTGGATGGTAGAGAGACACTTAAAGTCATTGAAGGATTTCGTTAGACAAAGAGCATGTCCCGAGGGATCTATGGTGGAGGGATATATGGTATATCAATCTTTGGTATATGTTAGTCAATGTCTTCCTAAATTAGCAGTAAAAATCATGAAGGTGCCTCAGATTTGGGATGTCAATTCCATTAACAAATTTGAAGGGGAGGTTCTGGTCAGGAAAGGTATAATGAGGAAATTGAAAGGTAATTAGATGGTAGATATTTATTATACATTGCATTAATATTGATTTATTTCTATATTGTACTTATTTATATTTTATTTAGCTTCCATGATCAATTATTAATATTTATTCTAATTAGTAATTTTTATTCTTTTTTCATACAGTTGGTCGAGAGTGGGATGCACTACATTTATACATCGTAAACAATCTTGATTGGATGAAGGTATGGATAGATAGATGTATACAATGTAATGGTAGGTTATCATGGAAAGGGGTGGTTGCTTTTCTTAAAAAAACTCATCGTAATCAAGATACCAATATTATAGGGAAATTGATTTAGCATGTAGTTTAAAAGATAAACAGGAAAGTATATTATTCACCCACATCATGTTTTAATTTTTCTCCAATATATTGATCTATATGGTGTGTTTTTTTATAATTTTTTCCCAAGTATAAATATGTTTATTGATTGATAATGTATTTTTTACGTGTCAAGCATATTGCATTTGACATGCCACAAGGTTATGTGGTGCAATGGTCGTAAATTTCGCATCAAAGATTTGGATGACAAGAATAAAACCTTTGATTCTAGGATAACTGCAATCTTTCATATCACTAATCTTTCCTAAAGAAGTCACAAGAATCCAACAATATCGGAAAATATATACTATGGGTACTTGGATGATATAATCAAGTGTGACTTTAAATCCTTCAAGTTATTTATGTTCGAGGTTAAATGGTACACGTTACGGATGAATGAATGTGATCTAGATAGAACTGTTATTGAGCATGCCAATGGATTTACCATGGTTAATACAAGGACATTTGAGTTGGGTACATAAACTTATGTTCTTCCAAGCCAATGTGAGCAAGTCTTTTATTCAGAGGTTCTAGGTAAATTAGGTTGGTCGTACATTGCCATATATGATCCAAGAAGAAGGCTTGTAAAGTATAATGTACCAGAAGAATATGCATAGGAGAATGAGGTAGATATATTATCAGATGAATAAGTCGAAGAAGTTGAGCCAGATGTAGATGACAATATTCTCGACGATCATATTGACAATGATATTATCGAAAATGACTTTGATGATGATGATGTTGATATGGACAATCCTTTCAATGTCGATTCTGAACCAAATGATACAAATGTAGATTTGGATGAAGAGGAATATGATCAATGATATTGCAAAAATGATGAAATGTATGAGTTATGTGATTATATTTTTTATACGATTTATTCTCTTTAAAGTATTTATTTATATGGGTTAATCACCATCGTCATCATCATAATCAACATTGTCATCCTCCTCCTCCTCCTCATCGTCATCTTCATCACTATCATGATTATCGTCATGGTGTTGTCATCATCGTCATCGTCCTCATTGTCATTTTCATCACCATAATCAACATTGTCATTGTTGTTGTTGTCATCATCATCATCATCATTTCATTCATCATCATCATCATCATCACCATCAATATCATGATCATCATCGCATTCTTCATCGTCATCATCATCGACATTGTCATTTTCATCATCATCATCATCATCGTCATTGTTATCATCACCATTTTCATCATCATCGCCATTGTAATCATCATTGTCATCATCATCACCATCGTCATCATCATTATCATCGTTATCATCACCATTTTCATCATCATTGCCATTGTAATCATCATGATCGTCATCATCATCACCATCATCATCATCATCAGAATCATCATCATCATCATTGTCATCTTCGTCATCATCAATATCATCATCATCATCATCATCATCATCATCACGATTGTCATTATCATCATCATCGCGGCCATCGTCATCATCATCATCATTGTCATGGTCATCATCATCACAGTTGTCGTCGCATCATCGTCATCATCATCATCATCATCATCATTATATTCGTCATCATCATTGACATTGTCATTTTCATCATCATCGTCATCATCATCACCATTTCCATCATTGCCATTGTCATCACCATCGTCATCATCATCGTCATCATCATCACCATTTCCATCATCGCCATTGTCATCACCACCGTCATCATCATCATCATCATCTCCATTTTCATCGCCATAAATCATCATGGACATCATCGCCATCATCATCATCATCTTCGTCTTCATCATGGTCATCATCATCATCATCATCATCGTCATTGTATTTGTCAACATCATCAACATTGTCATGGATCATCACTATGTAGTTGTCTTCATCATCAATGTCGTCATTTTTCATTTTCATAACCATATTCAACATTGTCGTCATCTTACTAGTCCTCCTCCTCATCATCAATATCATGGTCGTTGTTGTTGTCATCATCATCGTCATTGTCATCATCATTGTCATTTCCATTGTCATGATCATGATCATAATCAACATCATCATCCTCATCATCATCATCATTGTGATCATCATCATCATTGTTATTGTCATCATAGTAATTTTCATCATCTCCATCGTCATCATTGTTATCATCATCGTCATCACCATGGTCATCATCATAGTCTCCATTGTGATTGTCGCAGTCCTCGTCATCATCGAAATCATCATCGTCAATGAGCTACTAATATATTTTATAAGGACACTATCATGATCACTTATTAACATCCATATTGAGCATGTTTAGTGCCCATGATGGTGTCCAAATATTGGATTCTAATACACCTTGTCATTTGGTTCCTTGACATCCAAATTCCAAATTCAAATTAAAGCCCAAGCATTGAAAGTTGATATGACACGTTGATGGATGTGTGAACATCCAAAATTAGCATCCAAATTTGAGAAGTTAATTTTTATAGTTTGTAAATGCCTATTCAATGAGAATTTAGTGGGGCATAGAATATTCAAACGCAAACATGGACATGGTTATAGAACACAAAACAATCATAATAATATCCTCATGGAGCAATGAGGGCAAACAAAATTGGTTACTTTTTAGCATTCTATGTTACAGAAGACTAACATGGACATTAATTTGGACTCTAACTTGCCTTCATGTTGTAATGGGTTTGTGCCTAAGGTTGCAAGGTAGTTGGCCATATTACAACATTATATGCTTGGTTATTTGACATGACTTGGTTTTCAAAATTCTCTTTTAATAATGGTCTTAGTGTTGGTATCATGTTTATGTAGAAAAGAAATGTAGATCTAACCTAGGAGGGCATGCTTAAATATTTGATTATTGTGTTTTCTAAGCATCTCGTCTCACACCTTGTTTTATAATATTTTTTGTACATTTTGGTTTATTAATAAGATTCATAAGAATATTCCTAATATATATATATATATAGGGGGGGGGTGTGTTTTAATACAAATATTATTTTTTACCAAAAAACTAAAAGAGTTACCAATATTTAGGTATATCCCTAAATGTCGGGATGCATTTGTTGTAATAGTGATAGAGGATTGCATGACCCTTGTTGGTGCAAGTGAGGCAATTATCTAAAGGGGAAGGTTGTCTCCCTTGTGTTTAGTGCTCAACGTGCCTCTACCTTAAAGGATCCTCCTGATCCCATGGGAAGGTCACCCCCTTTAAGAATCTCCTGTGCCGAGGTAAACGTAAACCCTCAAGGTCATCCTTTTACATTAAGAAGGTTTCCTCCATGTCAATTTTGAAGTTGGATCTCTCCTCATTTAAGGAGAATGAAAAATATTACTCAACACACATATTGATATGTTGACTCTATGGATTATGGATTATAAAGAAAAAAAACCTCCAAGCTTGGATCTCCAAATCTTATGGATCTTTCCTAAAGAATATAATGTATGATTGACCCATGTGACAATTTTTTTCATTACAAAATTAGTCATTGTGGAGATGAAACTACGGTAGCTCATGCCAAAGGACCCTAGTTCATCGATGATGTGGGATTCTTTATAAGTCCATGGACTCTTATTTAATAGGCATACAAAATCATTTTCTTCATTTTTTTATATTGGTAAGATTTTGCATTGTCCCTCTCGACTATTGAAACATAAATTCTCGTAGTGCCATTAAAAAATGTTTTGGTAACACATCCTTCACTGGCCTCTGAAGACGTGATCCGTTAGGGTCTTTTGCTACACACTATTTCATATTATTATATGTGACATATTATATATCTATATATCTATATATCTATATATGTATATATATATATATAATATGTTACATATATTATTATATGTAAAATATATTATATGTTACATATATAATATATGTAACATAATTCCCATATGAAAATGTAAAACAACATTTTAGTGTTAATCTAGCATGAGACCAGTGCGCATGAAACAAAGGTCGGATGAAACCACTCCGTGAGGAGGAGATACATCACTACACGGTGGGAACATAGGGTAAGGACAACATTTTAGTGTTAATCCACAAGACCATTGCACATGAAATAGAGGTTGTCCAAAACCACTACGCGAGGAGGAGATACATCACTACATGGAGGGCACAGAGGGTAAGAAGATCAATATTGTGGACGAAACCGAGGGAAAGGCTGAGATAGATACCTGTGAGGGAAAGGATATAGAGACTTGCATATGATTTTCTTCAAACTAAAACAACATGGAGATCATACAAACCTAGGGCAAGGAGATAGAATGGTGAGTACTCGACAAATTTTCATTAATATTCATAATAATTTCCTAAACATCACTTAGAGGAGAGTCGAAATGAAGAGCCAAGATTCTACTTGGAGATAGGGTTTCATCACATGCCAATTTGATTGGTTTTCATTACTTGTTTTTGCAACGTTTGAAGTATCTGTTCCCTAGACAAATCATTAGAATAATATGATCTTGAAAATAGGTCCAATGACCTCATCAAAGGAGAAAAATGTCACTATTTTATTACAACTTTCTAAGGGCCGAACTTACTATGTAGGAATGAAGAGATTAAATTGTGTCTTAATGGTAGTATAACCCATTTATTTTCAAACATTGTGAGGTGTTCTTTCTCTAAATTTTCTTAAGTGATAAAATTATGTATTAGAAGATCCAATGATCCCTCCTAAACAACAAAACTTCACCTTGTTATTAGTTGTCCAGAGGGTTTTAATTCACTGTTTGAAACTACAGAGAATAGATTTGTGTTTGGGTATCAGTATGCACTTGATTCCTATCCTTGTTAAAACATTACTATTTATGGTTTTTTGGCACAATACTAACTGTTTGAATGGTATAATACATCATTGTTGGTGTGCCTTTGTTTTATGTTCCATTGCACAGTATGGATATAATCTTTTGCAACACTTGACATCTAGTTTTGAAACTTGAATGGGAATGGTCTATGGTGAATACATGTTGCACAACTTCCCCACATAACTAAGAAAACTTCTCTCTTTCATTGGTTGTTGTGTTTTCCCTGTGGTATATGTTGGAATTGTGTAAACCAAATTGTGGTTCGATAAGAACACACATTTTTTCTTATGCAATTTCATTGATTCAAGTTGGCATTTGTTTCATGGATGATGATGAATGGTGGATGGTACATTGCTTTGTTACATTGATCAATTTGAATGCAATACACTTCATGTCCCAAGAACTTTCAATTGAGAATTGTAATCTAAGTTATATTGACTTTGAACTCATCATCAATTAATCTTTGTGGCTTCTCATCTCTCATAATTGATTTTTGTTACCCTTAAGAGAAGATAGAAACTCTAAACCAAACCAAGTTCTAAACCTTCCCCTTTTAGATACAATGATAAGACTTAGTCTTGACTCTGCAATGAATATCTATGATATATACATGATTTTTTGAGTCAGTACGACATGAAAATAATTAAATTGACACACTGAAAAGTACAATAGATGCCTAGGAAACTGAATCATCATACATAGTTTTTTTCATTTTTCTCAATTTGTCTATCTCAGACTCAACTTATTTTAACTGTAGCCTCAAAGTGGATACTCTATGTTTCAACTCATTTACTTTTCCCTCTAGAATTTTTTTAGCTGAAGTTGATTTGTAAGGAATGAGAAGATTAGAAGAAAAATGCTTCAAGGATTCAACTCCACAGACCTACAAAACAAAACTTGTTGAATGTTTTTATGCACACTATTTATAATCGAAAGGTCAAAGAACTATAAAATATTTAAAAAGGCTCAAAGCATTCCACCATACAATAATGTCATGTTAGAAAGTCAACAACATTTACATTTCACTCACTGACCTCTTTAGGTAGTAGTGGTAGCAAGGTGATGTGGAAGTCCTCATATAGCATATAGAACTGGTCAAGATATTTTTGTTGCATCTGCATGCGTGATTTAAGTAGCTTTGATTCAACATCTTCTCACAATATAAGTTCCATTACAGAGAGCCAAATTATCATTTTCTACTCAAAAGTTTGTGACACCATTCAGTGATTGGAAAGAAACATTACTACTACAATACATATATACAAAACCTTACCAGGTAAGTCAAGAAAAAATATACATTTTGAGTTTGTATTCGAGAGAATAGAACATTGAAGAATAAGATAGTAATTCTAATTTCCCCTATCATTCCCTATTATGTTAACAAAAACAAGAGGTGAGAAAATAAATAGAAATGACAACAGAAGGAGAAACATGCCAGAGGGTTTTGGGGTATATTACCCACCCCCCATTATGTAGATAAGAAATTATTCAAGACTCAAAAGTGATCCACCATAAATCATATTACATTTACATTATGATATTTAGGTGTTTTTTGTCAATTTCTTTGGCTTTTTTGGAAACTTTTAGAGTTTCTTTTCATAAATTCCACCATGGGCAAATAAACACCCAAGAAACTGTGTTTCTATCAAGTTCCCATTTCTTGGAGAAATGATACCCTGCAATACCATTTTTGGTAACATAGATCCCTTATGTATATTTCTTAAATTCAATTTTTTCTTTTAAACAAACTTTCATGCCCATTTAGCATTCTTGAATTACTGTTGCAAAGAAAATTTTAACATGCATAAATAGGTTTTCAAGATTAAACAAAATGGTATACATCCCATGACTCCTTTCCCCATACCTACGCACACCAAGATTCACCCACCCTCCTAGTCCATGTCCAATGAAGAAATGTTATGATAATGATGGTAATGTTATGCATACAAATCTTAAATATGACCCAATCCATCATCCAGAGTTAGATACAACCACTCAAGGACTACCCTCGTTCCTCAGAAACAACAACTGTCCAATATTGACCCCCACACATGATGCACCCATACCTTCTATCTCTATCAAATTCCAAGTCATTTCCCCATTCATGTCTCCTATCCCCCTTCCACTCATCATTTTTTCACTCCTAGTGTTGTTTGGGGAAACTACCATAACTTTTCACTGGTAAAGACATTGATATTGAGATTCTTCAACCATAATTTATCAAATATGGAATGGTACCCTTAAATCACTATTTTATATCCTTTTAAATGAGGTTGTTTGTTCAGTTCTTCCCCTTTCTTTTTCCACCATCTCATTCACCCCATTCACAAAACAGGCGATGCTCTGGATCCCAATAATTACATGACAATCATGGTTAATCATTCATTCACTAAATTATATACAATAACTATTGATATTTACCTATCTAACAAATTTAAGAGGAATGGTTTCAAAACTATAGGCTATGTCTGTTTCAAGAGGGACTATAGACCATCAATCACATATGCACCCTACATGTTATTATTGAGAAGGCTAGACAGAGATCCTCAAAGGTCTATTCTTTCTTCTTTGAATTTTGGAAGGTGTTTGACAATATTCCTAGACACTTATTCATTTAACATATTTGTGCCTTGAATGTGCCTTACTTCCTTATTTTTTTCGTGATGCAAATTTCTAAGATGGTGGTGGATTTTTTCTAAACATCGTATGGGATTTCTCAAAATATTGGGATCAGTGTTGGTGTCAAATAGGGGCATCCTCTCTCCCTAACCCTCTTCAGAATCTACAATTGATGAGCTTGAACCAATTCATTGGTGATTTTACTTGAGGCAATGAAAGTTTCCTACTTCACTAGATCTTGGTTTCAGACCTTTTACCTCAAAATTATGTGGTATTGTTGACCTCGACTCTAGAGGGCGTACAAATCCAACTTAATTCTTTGTCCTAATTCTATGATCTTCAACAATTGATAGTCAATATTGGTAAAACCAAGATCGTGATCTTCAATACAACCAAATAGGCCTTCTCAAATATTAATTTTTCCTTTCAAGAACCACCAATGGAGATTACCAACTCATATACTTACTTACGGTTGCAACTCACAAGCCCCACCTTTAGTATGAAACCTCATTCCATCTAAGTCCTATTTTGACACTTATTCCATATTCACCAAAGAAAAAAGTGTGAATCATGTCAAGCCCAATGTTCACATGTGATTATTACGATCATGCTTGGCACATGCATTTTGACGATTCCTATTCAGGTGAAGGATGTGGTTTCCATAAGGAAAATTACACCTTTTTTCTTATTGTCTAAACTTTCCTTGTACAAATAATATAGTTGAATTTGAAGCTTTGACTTTAGGATTAGAAGTAGCTATTAAATTAGGTTGTAGACATATATATTTTTTTGGCTATTCCAAACTAATCAAACTTACTCTCCTTCTAAAAGGTTACTAAAACATCATACTTGGTTAGTTCACTATTACATACGGGGTCAAAATCCAACAAAACATTTCGACGATAAGGATAAATTCAGTCATATCTTCGCTAACTATGTTTTCTCATTTGATGGAGTGTAGGTACAACCGAAGAGGTACATATCAGACCTATCATCCTCGAGCGAGGAAATTTGTGGAGGGAGCAGGGAAAGTGTTACTTCCAATACATATAAAAGGTCGAGATCAACTAGAGGTGAAAAAGGTCAGATTAAAATTCCATATGTGCATGCAATTCTTTTTTATTGAAGGAGTTTCATGTTCTTATGATGATGAGAGCATAGGTGACATCAAGGTTGCTTTGAGTTACAAAAATCTAGTGAGATGATGGGTACCCAATAAACTTCTTCAGTTGGAAACTGACTTCTTTTTCAATGAGAGGATTTATCACATTGCTTCATTGTCCATACATGGTCTGGGTATATTCTCCATGGATGGCATAAAGGTGAAATATGGAGGACTTGTTGATTTGATGGAGTATGTCGAACCATGCTACAACTATGGATATTGGTTGAGGTTGGTCCGATATATGCAAAGTATGTGGAGATATGAATTCATTGCAAATTATATACAACTAAAATACAACAATCACAATAAGGGAGTGACGATGTATATTGATGGAAGGCCAAAGGCATCGAGGAATATTGTGTTGAAATAATGTAACTGCAAAGAACATTCTTATTATTATTGTTTTATTGGATTAAATCCTCATTGTGGATTAATCATGTCATCATTATTATTATTGTTATTGGATTAATCCCCATTGATGATTAATCATGTCGGTAATTGAATAAGGACCAAATCCCCTTTTGCGGATTGGTCATCGGACAATTACAAAGTGATGAATAAGAAGTCGGCCCCAACAGTTATAATGGAAGGCCCA
>JZKD02S0449007.1:185740-212838 GCA_000966675.3 Picea glauca
CCAGGATAAATGTTGTGTCTCTTGTGAATGTGTATTTCTCAGTGATCTTGTTCTTATTATGCTCTTATCTATTGAAATGCAAAGAACTATAATAATGGAATAAACATTAACATATAGTACAAGACCTGGGACAACAAGAAATCAACCCAATTGTATATTTGAAGGGCGTGAAGGAAATCAAATATTCGTATGTGCAGTGAAAACAATAGATGCAGGGGAAGAGTTGTTGATCAATTGTGATTTGAATTGAATCGATGGAAGAACTTCTATTATGGGGGTAAATATGTTCTACCAATATACGAAACCTATAATTAATGTTTTCCTTCTTATATATTTATCATACATTTTAATAGCTCATGTTTCTTAGATTATTTTCTAACAATCTAAATTGTCATGCATTTTATAATGTGGCAGGGTGATTGTGGGAAGGCATTGGCTAGATTGTAGTAGGTATAATAGTGATTTTTATATCAATTATTGCTTACAATAATTGAATTAACATGTTTATTTGTTGATGTAGATGAGCAGACCATTAGATAATGATGATGTGTGGAATGAAATTTATGATTTGATCAACCTGATGGAAACAATTTGAAAGTCCTTGAGAAAGGAAAATAGGGAATACATTGAATTGGATAGGTATAAGCCACTTATAGAGGAGGGAAAAGAAAGGATGAAAATATTAAGGAAAGATATAGAACAATTTGGGGTAAGAACAATTTAAAAAAAAAAGATTATTTCTGACATATATTGATTTATGAAATTTTGTCTGATACCGTTATATGAGGAAATACTCTAACATTTTATTTCTATAGGAAGTTTTGAGCCGACATGAAAACCTGGTCACGGGGACACTACTAGTGGGAGTGATGCACAAACCCCACAGTGTCCTATCACAAGCCACATACCTACAAGGATATTTGTCTCTTCGTCTATGTCTCAGAAGACTCAAACTCCCAGGGCCCATGAGACGCCCCCACTGCACATGCTAGATCATGCACGTGAGGGTCTACAGGGAAAATCTCATGAGTATATTGGTTCTACGCAGCCAGATCATTGTTATCCTGGGGAAACACGTTCAAATATTGGGAACAATCTCCATCATCTATTTGGTGTATGAAAACTTAGTTCCCTTGAAGATAAAACAAATCTCAGGTATTTTTGAATATGTTAAATAGTTCCTACCATTTTATTGAAACCTAAATATTTCATATTATGTTAATCTAATTATCATATCGTTTTTCAGGAAACAATATTTTTTACAGGACTTGACATGACAAGGATCTAGATATCTTCAGGCCCACCTTTTGTACACAGTAGAATGGCGAGAATAAAGATTTGAAAAATAATCTTATAGACCATATGGTCGGTTTGTTTGGTGATTTATTCAACAAGTCTGAAATCACCTCGAGGGTCGATACATATTTGAAATATGTCAGAGATAAATATAGGGTTCAATTGAAAAATAACCCTAAGAATGATCATCCTATGGCCATTCTCGAGAGGGAATGAAATAATATACAAGAGGATGCACAAGAGAGTGCATTGAGAAATGAAGGGAAGACACCACCTAGCCCTAGAAGGTAATATATGATATTTTAAATTGAATATGATGAATTTTGTTTAGTTCTATAGAAATAATCGTGATATCTTATAACATACTTGAAACTTTTTGTAGGCTCCCAGACACATCAATGTTAGAATATTTAAGAATGTGGTGGAAGCGTGGTGGGCCCATAACCCTTGTTTTTCCTTTCAACGACTCCATTTTGCTGAGATGTTCTATTTATTGAGAATTGTCTTTTTAATCCATGTTCTTCACAAAAATCCATGAATTCATTTGAAGTAAAATCACCTCCATTATCCAATCTTAAGCATTTGATTTTCAAATCAGTTTCATTTTTAACCAGTTCCTTGAATACCCTGAAACATTCGAAAGATTCTGACTTTTTCTTAAGGAAGCAAACCTAGGTCATTTTAGTGTAGTCATCAATGAGTATCATGAAGTGTTGTTCACCATCCAATCCTATTTTTTCTCGTGGGCCCACATAAATTAGTGTGTACAATCTCTAATGGTTTTGTTGTATAGTATTTAGTTGTCTTGAATTCAACTTTTCTTTGTTTTCCATGCTGACAGTGCTTGCACATAGTTTCCGTTGTCTTTGTAATTTATGGAATTTCTCTTACAACTTGCTTGTTACTGATCTTGACAAGATTATCAAAGTGTATATGTCCCATTCTCCTATGTTGAAGCCAACTTTCATATTCTTTTCCCAAACAACATATTTATTCTTTGATCTCATTCAAGATGTATATGTTGTTTGGATTCCTTGTCGTTGTTGCCACTAGTCCACCTGATCCTTCTTTCCTTATTTCACATTATTTTGAATAGAATATAAGTGTGTGTCCCTGATCACACATTTGGCTCACACTTAGAAAATTATGCTTCATATTTTCAACAAGTGGGGAATTGTCTTCCACAACATCTTTTTTTTTCCAGAATGAATGTGCCTTTTACTATAATTTTGGTTGAGTTATCATTGTCAAACGTGACAGGCCCATCTTTTTCTTTCTTTAATGTTACAAATAGATTTTTGTCTCTAGCCATATGCTTTGAGCATCCACTGTCAATATACCAATGGCTTCTTCTATTTTGTGCTTGTAAGGAAAACCCACACTCCTCAATCTTCAAATCATCTTGCTTCATTTTCAAAGTTCTCTATTGTTATCCTATATGATTGAAAGAAAGTTTCCCTTGAAGAAACTATCAAATCACTTCTGCAAATTCTGAAAATCTGTCCAAAATTGTTACATTTGTAGAATTCAAGTTCATAACCCAGAGCACCAAAAATGTTATAATTTATGTCAAACGCCTCACGAGGCTTTATGGTATAATTTCCTTCATAACGATTCTTGGGATTTTCATAGCTACTTTTGTTCCATGTGTTTCTACCCTTTGCATAGGATCTACAAATTATGGCTTTATGCCCAAAATTATTGCAAGAATAACACAAGCCAAGAAAAATATTTTGGTACCTTGGTGTGGGTGGTCTTCTTGTTGGTGTTGTTCTTCTGAAATCATGATATTCTTCTTGGTCTTCTTCATTGTTTGTTGTTTATTCCATCTTCTTATGAATGCATGATCTTCTTCTTGATTCTCATTTATTTTTGGTTTTTGTATGTCCTCCCGAGGCTTTCATTCTTATTTCTTGATGGAACCCTTGATAGTATCTGCATAACTTATTTTCTATGCTTCATTTCCTGTCGTCATAGAGATTTAAACCTCATTAGTATAATTTTGTTTGTATCCAATTCTAGACTTTTCATAGTATGTTTTTTTATTGCAAATGGTTTCATCCAGTATTTTGGTGCTACTGCAAAAATTTACTTGGATGCCCTTCTTCTATAGTTTTTTTCTTAATGAGACTATTTCAACTTCCATATTCTCTGTTCTTTTCTTCTTTTCTTCCAATTGTGTTTTGAATGTTTCTTCAATCACTTTGGCTTCTTCCAACTAAATTCTTAGATATATGATAGTCTTCTTGGACTCTTCAGAAATTTTTCTAGGGTTTTGAAAGCCTTCCTTCAATTTACTTAACTCTTCTTTAAGAGACTTTGTTTTCTTCCTTGCTATTCTTAGATCACTTAATGCACTAATCAATTCATCCTCAATATTCACTTCTCCTTATTCTTCATAGTCTCCTTCACTATTTCCAGTAGTTTCCTCTTGAGTCTCTAACACCATGAAGATTACTCTTCTTGATTCATTGTCACTATCATCATCTTCATTGAATGAGAAACTATCATCTTTTGAATAGAGGATTTTCCTTTTAAAAAACATTCCTTTGTTTCTTTCTTTGTCTCTTTTCTGATATTTATTTTCTTTCTTAGTAACTTCTTCTTCATCACTATCTAAACCTCTTGCATAAGGAAATTTAGAAGAAAAACGTTAATGTTTATGCCATTATTATAGTTTTTTGCATTTCAATAGATAACAACAACATAAAGACAAGATCACTGAGAAATACACAATCACAAGAAACACAAAATTTATCCTAGGAAACCCTCTAGGGGAAGAAAACCCAACAAAACTTCCTTATTATAGATAGCCAATGCAATGCCAAGAGATAACTCAAGCTAATACAAACGATCATCTCCAAAAGATGCGCCTCTCTCTCTCTTTCTTCTCCAACTGTAATTTTGAAACTTGTCTCTCAAATGAGCAAGTGAGTTTTATGTCTAAGTGAGGTGCTGACCTCTTTATTTATACAATACTGGCATGTGTGAAGTGTATCTTCATTGGTAGGGCTGACTTCTCAAACTGGGTGGTTATAACCACCTTTAATATATTCTGGGGCCTCTTTAATATGTACTGGGGTTGACTTCTTATTCTGCCTATTATAAATATCATTTGACCAATCTACAAAAGGGGATTTGTTCCTATTATAATAGCCAACATGATCAATCCACAATGGGGATTGATCCAATGAATAATATATCAGATAATAATAAGAATACACTTTGCAGTTACATTATTTCAACACTCCCCCTTAATAAGAAGGGTATTCTTCAACAACATTAGGCGAGAGAGAGGTCTGCATCATCAGTGGCATAAGGAGGGCAACATCATTAATATCATCTTGGAGCACTTACTGACATATCTATAAATCATCAGAATTTTTCTTCATTGACAAACATCGTCATTCTCAAAGGAATGCAATCATCATCTGCATCAGTATGGATTAGTATAAAACCAATACATCATCATCATCACAGCATGAGGCTGGCTCATCATCATCATACTAGAATGGCTTTATGTCACAGCTATCAAGCTGGAAGCACAGTTCTAGTCTCGTCTCATAGTCTTGCTTTACGTCACAACAATAAAGCTGGAAGCAAGATACTCATCCTTCTTTACGTCACAACCATAAGGTCGAAAGCAGGATGCTAGACTGGCTTTACGTCACAACTATCCAGTCGAAATCACAGTGCTAGCCTCATCTCAGCATCTTTCTTTACGTCACAACCATAAGGTAGGAAGCAAGGTATACGTCCTTCTTTACATCACAACCATTAGGTCAGAAACAGGATACTAGACTGGCTTTACGTCACAACTATCTAGCCAGAAGCTCAGTACTAGTCTCATCATATCTTCTTGCTTTACGTCACAACCATAAGGTTAGAAGCAAGGAACACGTCCTGCTTTACGTCACAACCATCAGGTCAGAAGTAGGGTACTAGACTTGCTTTACGTCGCAGCTGTACATCCGGAAACATAGTACTAGTCATATCACATCATCTTGCTTTACGTCACAACCATAGGGTCGGAAGCAAGGTATATTTCCTTCTTTACGTCACAACCATAAGGTCATAAGCAGGGAATATCTCATCACAGTAACTACTCTCCCTTTCGAGGAAGGTCCTTTCAGACTATGCCAAGCTTATCTTAGAAGTACTCAAACTTTACACGAGATAGGGGCTTGGTCAACACATTAGCAACCTGTTCATCCATGCTAATGTATTGGAGCTTTATGGCTCCTCTCTGCACCATGTTATAGATGTAATGATATCAGATCTCTATGTGCTTTGAATTATCATGAAATATAGGATTCTCTGTCATATTTATGCATCTTTGGTTGTCACATAGAATCGAGGTTGCTTCCATATCTAGGTCAAATAGACCGGTCAACAAATTTCGAAGCCATATAGCTTCGCAGCTAGCAGAACACGCAACAATGTATTCTACTTCCACTGTGCTGAGAGCAATGCTAGATTGCTTCCTACTTTGCCACAAGATCATGGCTGATCCCAAACTGAAACAACATCCATAAGTGCTTTTCCTGTTAGCAACGCTTCCTACCCAATCTGAATCAGTGTATCCACTCAATGTGAAATCATGATCTCCATCATAACTGAGACCACAATCTAATGTACCCTTAAGGTACCTCATCACATGTTTTGCAGCTAGAAGGTGAACATGTCTAGGCTCTACTAGAAACTGACTCAAGGTGTTCACGAGAAAACAAATGTATGGGCTAGTGTTCATCAGGTACATCAACGATCCAATAATTTGTTTGTACAAGGTGACATCAATCGATTCTGACGAAGTGTCGACCAACAACTTCAATTTCGCTTCCAGGTGTATTCATGGGCTTGCATTCTAACATGTCAAATCTCTTCAGGATTTTCACTGCATACTTCCCTTGGTTAATGAATATTCTCTCTAGACTCTGCCATACCTCAAGACCTAATAAATAATGCATTAGGCCAAGGTCTTTCATTTCAAATTCTGAGGCAAGTCTCTTCTTACATTCGGTGATGATTTTGTCTTCTCTAGTTAAGAATAAGTCATCCACATATAGAATTAACATCACTGGCTCATATTTCATAACCTTGAAGTAGAGGTTAGAATCTGCTTTACTCTTGGTAAAGCCTAATCTCATCAAGAAACTGTCTATACGGCCATACCAAGCTCTGGGAGCTTTCTTCAATCCATATAAGGCTTTCTTCAATTTACAAACATGAGACTTCCTGTATTCAACTTAAAATCCTTGAGGTTGCTCTATATACACTTCCTCTTTGATGACACCATTTAGAAAGGCTGTCTTTACATCCATCTGGTGTAACTTCCACTTCATCTTAGCTACAAGGGCTATGATGGTTCTCATCAAAGTGTATCTGGCTACAGGAGTGAATGTCTCTTCATAGTCAATGCCTTCTTTCTGAGAAAATCCCCGAGCGAAAAATCTTGCTTTATATTTTTCAATACTTCCGTCAGCAACATGTTTTATTTTGAAGAGCCATTTGGAGGATACCACATCTTTACTCTTCGGTCTGGGAACTATTTCCCATACATCATTCTTGATTATGGATTACTATTCCTTTGTCATGGCATCTACCCATTCTTTCATCTGAAAGGCTTCTTCAAAGCTGGTAGGCTCCTTCTGTAGGAGGTCACACATCAAAGCCGTATAACTGGAAAAGAGCTTTGGTATTTTCACCTGTCTCGTGGTTCCTTGGGGAACACCATACTTCTCCCCATCTTGAATAAGCTCTCTGGCCCAAGCTGGCTTTCTTTTAAGAAGGATCATCATCTGAGGTGGTTCTTGAAATTCCACTATATCATGATCTTCTAGAATTTCCTCATCAGGGGAAATTACGTCTACCCTCACTGGCTCTACAACTCTGGGAACCTCCCTCTCTATAGTTTTGGGGATTACAGGTTCCTCTTCATATACTTCTTCAAGCTGGCATCTTCTTGATTTCTTGAGCGCTGCATCTTCATCAAAGTTCACATCCCTACTGATCTCAATGTGGCGGTGACATGGTATATAAATTCTGAAGGCCTTGGAGACCTCACAGTATCCCACAAATATTCCCTTCTTTCTTGAAAGTTCTATCTTGTTTCTCTTCTCTTTTGGTATATGAATAAATACTGGGCAGCCAAATATTTTGAGATGGCTTACCTCTGGCTTCTTTCCGGTGAACATCTCTTCCAGGGTCTTGAGCCTAAGTGCACTATGGGATAATTGGTTTTGCACATAAACAATTGTCATTGCTGCTTCTGCCCATAAGCACATAGGAAGATCTTGATCATGGATCATAGTCTTCACAGTTTCCATTATCGTTCTATTCTTTCGTTCAACTATACTGTTTTGTTGGGGATTGTAGGGAGTAGTGAGTTCCCTCTTGATCCCAACATCTCTGCAGAAGTTCAAAAAATCTTTTGAGGTGTATTCTCCTCCATTATCTGACCTGAGTATCTTAATATTTCTTTCAGAAAGATTCTCTATCAAGGCTTTGAATTCCTTGAACTTGCTGAACACTTCATCTTTAGATTTCAAGAGATACACCCAGGTCTTACAAGAATAATCATCAATGAATGATACATAGTATACATACCCTCTAATGGAGGCCGATGGCATTGGGCCACACACATCTGAATGAATGAGTTCTAGGACTCCTTCTTCTTTGTTGTCTCTCTTTGGAAAAGGGTTCTTGATGTTCTTCCCTTGTGTGCATCCATTGCATACGCCTTCATGGTCGACCTTAAGTTCTAGTAAACCTATGACCACTTTGCATATGTATGGTAGTGCCTTGTAGTTGATGTGAGCTAATATTCTATGCCAAAGTTCACATGAGTTTTCAATGGCGTGGGCCATGGTAGTTTCTGAGTGACCCTTTAGTCTATATAAGCCATTTTCTTCACTTCCAATGATGATTGCTTCATTTATGGTTTCTCCTTTAGCCCACATAAGAAATTCTCCATCTATAAAGGCAACTCTGTAGCCTTTCTTTTCTAAAGCTGAAATGGAGAGTAGGTTCTTTTTCAAACCTGGTACATATAGTACGTCCTTCATTTTTAATGAATTCCCTGAATTCAGTTTGTAGTTTGATTCTCCCACTCCCTTGATGGGATATTGGTAATTATCTCCAAGTGTCACTTTTTGAGAAAAAATATTTTTTGAAACACAAGAGAGAATGTTTTTCTGACCTTTCATGTGCTTGGAGGCACCACTATCAATGAGCCACGTGTCCTCTCCATGTGTTACCAATCCTGAGAGGGTCGAGATTAAGACATAGTATTTGATTTGTTCTCTTATCATCTTTGCAGGTGGCTCTTCATCTTTGTCTGCATGGGCATGGTGCCTCTTATGTTTCCTCTTGTATTCTTCTCATCTGGCTAGACAAAATTTTACAATGTGTCCCATCTTGTCACAATGATAGCATTTTATAGATGAATAATCTCTTTCCCTTCGTTGTCCTCTCTTCTGAAATCTCCTTGGATGAGATTCTTTATTATTGAATCTGTTTGGCAATTGAGGCTCTTTATGAGTCTCCTTGTGGAAGTAGGGTTTCTTCCTTCCTCTTTTGGTGTGAGTAGCTAGGGCTTGATCATCATCTCTTTCCAGTAGCGCTTCACAGTTAGCTACTCTTGTTTCTTCTTGGATGCATTCTTCCCATAGACTATCAAACTTTAGTTTCTCCATTCTGGCACATATCGTTTGGATGAATGCATCCCAAGGTATTGTGAGACCATTTAGGGCTGTCATTACGAGCTCATATTCGTCTATGGTGTCTCCAATCGCTTCTAACTGTTGTTTGAATTTTGAAATTCTGAAGAAATATTCTTGGATCGTTTCTCCTTTCTGCATCCTCGTATTCTTTAGTTGAGTTCTTAGATTCATCTTTCGGTTTATGTTCTTTCCTTCGTACAGTCTTCTTAGGGCATCAAACATTTCTTTTGGAGTGTTCTTTGATGACACATAAGGAATCAGGTGGTCTTTGATTGAATCTACAATGATTCTTTGGGCCCTGATTGTGTCCTTTTGATGCTTTGCTTTCTCTGCGACATCTTTGGGTTCCGACACTTCTTCTTTGATGAATCTTGCTAGGTCCTTCTCTGCAAGGATCATGTTGATTCTATACTTCCAGGCAAAAAAGTTTTCCATGCCTTCTAGTTTGTCAACAAGATTTGTGCTTGCAGACATCTTTTACCTGGAGCTAGGAAAATGGCCAAAAAATGAAAGTGCTCAAAATCAAATTTTGAAATTACCAGGAGATGCGCTTGGCTGAGGTGAGTAGCCTGGCATGCTTGGATCTGAAAAAATCCAACTTTTACCCTTCCAAACTTGATCTACGGATTTCTAGATTGGTGCTTCTGGTTTTCTGGTACCTCTGGTACTCTGGTACTTCTGGTACTTCTGGTTTTCTGGTACTTCTGGTACTTTTGTGAAACTAGGGTTTCACTTTCTGGGAGATCCACCCATTGAAAATGTGCACTAATAAGTAATCCTTGAGGGAGGGCACACTTTTCTAGATGGTTTTGGGGCTGAAAAGATTCACCATAAAAAATCCCTAATTTGCATGTACGACAACAATGACGTTTTTCTCTTGCAAAAGACGCTCTCTTCAGCTTGGCTCTGATACCATGTTAATGTTTATGCCATTATTATAGTTCTTTTCATTTCAATAGACAAGAACAACATAAAGAAAAGATCACTGAGAAATACACAATCACAAGAGACACAACATTTATCTTGGGAAACCCTCTAGGGGAAGAAAACCCAACAAAACTTCCTTATTATAGATAGCCAATACAATGCCAAGAGATAACTCAAGCTAATACAGAAGATCCTCTCCAAAAGATGTGCCACTCTCTCTCTTTCTTCTCCAATTGCAATTCCAAAACTTGTCTCTCAAATGAGCAAGTGAGTTTTGTGTCTAAGTGAGGCACTGGCCTCTTTATTTATATAAGATTGGAACGTGTGAAGTGTCTCTTCACTGGCAGGGCCAACTTCTCAAACTGGGTGGTTATAACCACCTTTAATATATTCTGAGGCCTCTTTAATATCTGTTGGGGCTGACTTCTTATTCTGCCTATTATAATTATCATTTAACCAATTCGCAAAAGGGGATTTGGTCCTATTACAAAAGTCAACATGATCAATCCACAATGGGGATTGATCCAATGAATAATATATCAGATAATAATAGGAATACAGTTTGCAGTTACATTATTTCAACAAAAAATGGCCAACTTTACCATAATTAAAGCATTTGAAAGGAAGCTTACCTTTGTACTTTTCGGTTCCTCTTTTCATCTCTCTCACAAAGTTGGCTTCTTCTTCATTGTATAAATCATCACTATTGCTAGAGTAGGGTTTTTACCTTGTCTTGTTCTTTCTTGTCTTTTTGGAGGCTTGGAAATTTGCTTCCCTTCTGGATGGATTTTCCTGTTTTGGTTTTATTTCATATGTTGTAAGTATTCCATGTAATTCATCCATGCTCAACATAGCCAGATCTTTTCTTTCTTCTAGAGATTATATTTTAGGGTCAAATCTCATTGGGAGAGATCTCAATATCTTTTGCACAATAAATTTATTTTCAATATTTTCTCCCAATCCTCTTATAGTATTCACAATTTCATCAACTTACAGAAAAATATCTACAATATATTCATCTTCCTTCATTCTTAGATGTTCAAATTGTCCTCTATAATTCTGAATCTTGGCCCCTTTGAATTTAGCATCTCCTTCATAAACATTCTTGAGATTTTCCCAGATTTCCTATGCAGAATCACAATGCATAACCTTAAAAAATTATGAACCTGTTAGACCACTTAGAATGGAATTTATAGCCTTTGAATTGTATTCACTAATATTTTTCCCAACATTATTTGTTAGGGGAGAATACGGTGCAATGTATCAATTTACTACAACTTATCAAACATCAAATCCCTGTTCTTACAAAAAATATCTCATTCTTATGCTCCAAAAAGTATAATTTTACCCATAAAACAATGGTGTTCCATTTTTGGTAAATTCTCCTTGCTTATCCATGATCTTCCTTCCAGTGGTTACACTGTTCCTAAAGGAACCCACTCTTATACCAATTGTTAGAATATTCAAGAATACTGAGATGGGGGTGAATAAGTATAGATTTATTTCAACAATTTTATCATTAATCATGGAATTAATAATCACATCAAATCATAGACATTGCACATATATTTTTACATGGAAATCCAACTAGGAGAAAACCACGAAAACTTTTCTTAAGTAGTTTCAAGATTTTACAAGCACCAACTTGAAGAAAGAACCCACTTCTTGAATTTTCCAACACCTACTAGAAGGAGACACCAATCCCATTGGAATATTTTAAATGATGATATGGGATCAAATACACCTTCAAATGCAATCCCAAAATCCCTTATTAAATCTGCATACAAAATTGCTCAGAACTATACCTCAAATATGAAAACTTGTAAGATTCACCATGAGCTCAATTTTATGTTTCTAATTCTAAAACTTGGAACTCAAATATCAATATTTTTTATCCTTCTAATGCAACAAGTGGAATTCAATTTGGACCTACCAAGATTCATATATAACCGTTTTATCTCAAACACCTGTTTGGGACTAGTTTCTGGATTAGCCACAAATTCTAACTTCCAACAAATATAACTATGTACCTGTAATGAATCAAGATCTGAAACTTGTACCCAACATTCTTCGATATCTTAGTTGAAATTCCTCCAAGTTTTTTCTTTTACTCATCCCCAATTTTTTTTTATAGAAACAATGGAAAGATGACTGGTTTTGAAGAAGAAAAAACCTAGTTTTAAGAACCTCAACTTCCAATGAGTATAAATACAAATATGTAATGAGTCAAGACCTGAAATTAATACCCAATATTCTTCGCTATCTCTTCTGAAACCCCTCCATTTTTTTCTATCTGAATAATTCTAGAAAAAAAATTATATAAAAAATTCCAATATGACCTTCAACTAAAACCCTAGAACAAATCATCACAAAACTTCATCTTCCCTTGGAATTTCACCCTTCTTCACTTCATCCTCCCTTGGAAATTTGCTCCTCTAGGATGAAATTTTCTCATATTCATTGGATAGGTCTAATTGGTGTGATCCAAATGCCAAATTAGGCTCCTCTTATTTATATGAGTCTTCTCCACATGAGGGGGTGTGACCAAGGGTCACAACTTTTGGGTCACACCTCTTCCTTAAGGATGGCCAACCTTAGGGGCTTCTTTACTTTATTTTAGGATATTCTTTACTTCACTTTAGGGGATTCTTCTCTTGGCTTTATGGGATTCTTTACTTGGATTATTATTTTCTCTATCTATGTACAAATCAAAGTGGGAATGTGGAAATAACCACATGTTATCTCATCTCATGAGGGCCATGCTTAAAATCTACGCCATATGGGAACTGTTAGCAACAATTGTGGTATCGGGGAACAAAGGTCTACAGGACTGCACAATAAGTGCCCTAGCGCAGCACACAAAAGAAATCTTCTTGGGGCCTGAATCAAGCAAGCAAGCCTGATCATGGACATG
The DNA here is from genome assembly GCA_000966675.3 of Picea glauca. NCBI lineage: Eukaryota > Viridiplantae > Streptophyta > Pinopsida > Pinales > Pinaceae > Picea > Picea glauca. The sequence goes on from JZKD02S0449007.1 coordinate 198,599, forward strand.
GGAAGCGGCGAAAGCTCCGCAGGAGCGCCTCATCGAAAATCGGGATATCGGGGATCCCAAGAGCTAGAGTTTTATGCATTTCAGAGTCGCGATTCGCGATTTTCCGATAGGCAAGAATGACTGTCAATCATGGAGGACAGGTGGCAGACTTTGCAACGAGGAGTCGACCGTTGACAGGTTAGCAGTCATGAGTCATTGCGGATTGGGAAATCACGAGTCTGGAGGATGCGTGTTCGTTGACATCACAAACCGCGAAATCCCGATGGAAAGAATGGTCAAAGGCATATAGTGGTGGTCACTTGAGTCGGGGCCTAGTCAAAGGGCTAGCACGAAAGGCGCATCGGGGGTCGGGGAGTCACGAGTCCCGTGAACACAAACACCGTGTCATCGCGAACGCTGAAACTTCGATGGGGGTTTGGCTATGGTCATGCGAAGACAGGTCATTTGTTTCATGTTTTAGCCAGTAGGGGCTAGCTCCTAGGAGGAGGAGCTCATCGCACATCGGGATATCGAAGATCCCGGAGGCAAGGAGTTCGTGCATATTGAACTCGTGAATCCCGAATTCCCGAAATCCCGAAACCTCATCACATACCTCTAGTACCTATCCCTCGCCGCCACGTCCTGTCCCCATGTCGTGCCAACCACAGTCTCTTCCTGGCCCCTATGTTCCCTCCACCTGGCTCATTCACTTTGAAGCCCACGAATTCTTCCATTTGCATTTGTCCTATCGTTCTCCTTCTGCCACATCCATCTGTTTGGCCTCTCCTCATCCCATATATGCACCGAGCATGTCAAACCACCCCCGATTGATCATCGTCCATCCACCACTCTGTGATAGGTCCTCCGGTCATCACGACGACTTCCACGCCTACCCGCTAGTCTCGCCATGAATTCTCCAAGCAGATCCAAATGGTAGAATGAGAAGGCCCCCCATGTCCTGTAGCTACAAAGTCGACCGGGGCCTGTCCCGATCCCAATGAAACAGTTATTACAGCAGTTGATGGTGGTTGGACATCGTTTCCACCATAAATGGAAAGTCCAGAAATGACTGTAAACTTGTCAATTCATTCACAGGTCCTTTGGAGCGTGATTGCGTCTGACTGAAGTTCACGACTGTCCAGAGACTGCAGGCGCAGTAAACATGTAGACGTAATTCCTTCAATGCGATGTCTCGAATTGGCTTCGATGTTTTTGCTCTAAGTATTTAGAGGAGTTTTCTCACATTTGGGGGGTATCGATGGTTGAGCTGAGCTCCCGGTTGTAAAATTTTAATGAAGCACTATTAGCCTGGTTATGTATGAACTTTTGGAGATTTATTGCCTTATGAATGCCAGTTTCTTTCATATCTTTGTTTACACTGTATTAGAGCGGCTCAGAATTGGAGGATCCAGTCGAGTTGTAGCTATTATAGGATGATGTTGCAATGGATCACTGTAATAGTTGCACCATCTCTAATCAGTTCTTGTGATTTCCCCAACACTGAGTGACTTGGAATTGGAAGATCCAGTCAAGTCCCCTTTCAGTTTCTTGAAGCCCCGAACCAAGCGAATCTTGCATTCAGAGTCTTTCTTCTGCAAATTGCCGAAATCCTGTCGCCCAAAGTAGTTTGCTCACCTTTCTTACTAAGTCTTCCACCTGATCAGCTTTTAATCAACCTACTGGCTGAAGTTAGGATTCCAGACCTCCTTTGTTCTTTACATACCAGACCCAGTCCATGAGTTGGAATGATATTTCCTTGAGTCTTTACCTCCATTGATCACCCTTTAAAAAAAACAAATTGTGACATTAAAACTGATGGGTGTCGGGCTCTGCTCCTGCAAGAAATCCAGGAGTGACTTCTGACGCTAACCGGAACCAACTTGGATTTATATACACTTATTTAAAGTCTCCTTAAAGGATATTCAAGGATTCTTCAAGTGGACACATCATCATCACTTTTAGGGGATTTTGGGTTTTTCTTTAGGGCTTCTTCTAAGGTTGACATCAATGACAACCAATTTTCCAACAGTCAAAAGCAACCAAGGCAAGACTAGAAAAACATGGACAACACAAAATTGGCCAAGGTGGTTACTTGAGATTAAAAGCTTGAATTGTAAGTACCAAATAATTTATTCATATTATACATATCATCATTCAATTTTTATCTAATTGCGGCCAGTAAGAAAAAATCCATATATTGTGCCATGCGATGCAAGGGGATACATTCAACATTGCTTCAACCAAAGAAGACTTGATGCCTGACTTCAATTTCGGCTTTCAAGTTGTGGTGGAAAATCGACAAAGGAATGGATCACATATACAATCTGACCCTTCGAATGAGTTGGTAAATAAAATGAAAAGATTGTGTTTGTTTATTACTTTTCAAATATATTGACAATTGATTTAACCCATCAATTAATTATGTGTCTATTTGTTTTAAGCAGGAAAAGAACACCGGTTCATTTGATGGTGGTGGACAAAAACCCCATGATACTAGTGGTTCACAAACCCATCACAATATGTTTTTATTTAAAATAAAATGTATAATATGACGATTATAAATAATTCCTTCAGATGGTATGCTTATAACTTTTCTTATTTCAATGGAAGAACATGTAGATGAGGGTGTTCGGAGAGGAGAGGAATTGACGACAATCCAACCAATGGTGTTCACTACGCCTATAGGTAAAAATGATATTAATTATATTCGTACTAATGAAACATTTCTATGAATAATAACTAACCACGTCCTTTTAATGTTTTTTTTTATTGTAGTGGATTCCCATGTAGTGCATTAGCATCCACATCTTACTACTAGAAGTAGTAGAATGCTTGAGATGACCCATCGCCTTCCAGAAGTAGAACATGACCCAATAGTTGAAGCTCGAGATCGAGATGAATGTGATGATGATACACTCATTAATTTTATCAAAAAGAAGAAACAAAAGAAGAAGTGGTTGTACATATTTTCAGGACAAATTTAATTAATATAAATTATTGGTTGCACAATTTTTTGTTTTGCTAGTTGTGTGTGAACCTTATATGTTTTGTATGCATGTACCTTCTTTATTTATTTTACCTTTAATTATTGTTGTGCTACTTGTTATGCATGATTGGGTATGGGGAATTTAGAGTGATGGGGGGGGGGACGAGATTCCACCTTCACGTGGTTGGTCTTGTTTAGTAGATAATAAATTATTCTCAAAAGCAAGAGGAGCTCATTCATGAGGTTTCCCCTTTAGTATTTCTAGAGTTTCATACATGTTTAATTATTATTCATTCATATAACATTTCATTCTCTTTATCAAATGCAAACTCATTGATGTTTATTTATTATTCAGTCATTTAACCTATTATTGTCTTTCACAAATGCAGGTTTGAAGGGCGGTCACCTCCATGATCCACAACGCATTTGTGACAAGGTACACATCATTTAATTCTCTTGCATCATCAGATATTTATATTAGTTAGTTACGTTGTGTAGTATTTATTTCATGCATTAGTTAGTTACATTAAACTCAATGACGAGGCTTCTTCCAAATTTGTACATAGACAATTTTTTTAAATTAATTTTTGTACAAAACACACATACATCAAATTGCCTTTGTATGAGCTAGGATGAATATTACATGTAATATGAGTGATAAGTAAGATATATTAAACTTTTTACAACTTCCATGTTTATAAGAAATAGATCCATTATTAAGAACATAGCACCCCTTTGATGGTTGTGTCTGTTAAGCTCTAAATAATGGCACATTTCCCCTTGGAAGGTATTTAGTAGACGAATCATTGTATGCGTGGTTCAAATTTCATCTCTTGAGGACTTATACTTTCAAAGATATATCTTGTGTAAGATAGGGTTCTAGAATGATCCTGAATTTAGTCATCGCGGAATTTTCGCTATAACATTTTTTCTGTAACATTTCAGACCCTAAAATCTAGAGGATATTCATAGAAATTATCAAGGTAACTTTGATAAAAATTTCAACTTCTAGGTCATCCTACTTTTGTAGATACACCCTGTGCAAGATAGGGTATCTGAATAGTCATATTAACTAGTCTCAAACAAGTCTTCCAGGTAAAATAGTGATATATTCTTTAGTGAGTATCCAAATTAAGTGAGACTAGTTGCATTGGATAGTGGATAGTTTGTAGTATTTTTGGTACAATTTTCAAAATCAAATATCATATATTGTGATCTTGACACACTTTACAAGTACACTCTCTTGGAAGGGACAAAAATCAGAAAGGTGTGGGGAAGTTACCATAACTTCCACTTGGCACATCCAATTTTGATCAGACCTATGACATTGCAGAGAAGACGTATCAAAGAACTACAAAAAATATTTTTTAGATCCAAAAGGGCCGAAATTTTGGAGATACGATAGAAGAAATATAGTCTAACAGAACCACCTTGAAAGAAAGGTTTAAAAGTGATTCTTGGCCAACATGCCACCAAAAAATGGAACTTATACACCAATTAAGCCTCCAGACAGTCCTACTTGGACTCTTGATGAAGGTGAAGAAATGCGCAAGGACATGAATGATTTACAAAAGAAGACAATAAAAAAATATGAACTAAAAGGGATTATGGATTCAACTGAAGCAATTTGGAGGCAATAAATACTAAGATGGATGGTTTAAAAATGGAGGTCATGTAAGGATTGAAAAATTTCCTAATAGATAGCACACTTAAAAGTGAAAATGTATCCCATGAAATTCCTAATGAGGACAGAAGGAAGATGAATCAAGAATGGAGAAACTCCAACTTTGGGTTTAAGACCAACCAATTTCCTAAGATCGATATGAGGAAGTTTGATGGAAAGGATCCAATCACATGGATACTTTAGATGGAACAATTCTTTGATCTACATGATGTGCCACATACAAAAAATGTACAATTTTCTTCTTTATATTTATAACCCAATCAATTTGTGTGGTATCGATGGATTTGTTCTTGCAAATAACTAGTCACTTGGACAATTTTCATGGAAGAAATGATAGCACACTATGAGGATACAAGGAACAATACCATATTTATCCAATTGATAAATCTCAAGCAAAAGGGTTCAGTTGTAGAGCACATTGAGAACTTCCAAAGATTGAATATAAAGGTAACAGATATTCCATATGAGCACCTGATTGATGTATTCATAGGAAATTTAAAGGATAACATTCAACATGAGGTTCTCCTTTGGGAACCCAAATCATTGGAGAATGCATTCAGGGTAGCAAGAAATGTTGAAAGTAAAAATATGGTTATGGCTACTAGAAGGACCAATCCTAACATCTGTTGAGAGAATAATGTTCCTTCTTATAAAACAAATCAACCTACAAGGTTGACACCTCAACAATTGGAGGAAAGAAAAGAAAAAGGTTTATGATTTAATTGTGACAACAAGTACAGTAAGGGACATAAGTGTCGTGAGAAGAAATTATTCTACATAGATTGCGAAAAGGAAGAAGAACAATCTGAAGATGAAAACGTAGAAGATATTTCTTTTGAAGAGTTCACTCCCACGATATCATGTCATGCATTGGATGGAATTAGCACTCCTCAAACCCTCAAGATCGAATGATATATCAAAAAGAAAAAAGTAATATTACTAATTGATTATGGTAGTACTCATAATTTCATTCACTATAAATTAGCCAAAGCTCTCAATTACTTTATATATCCAGCACCATAGTTTCAAGTAATGGTTGCAGATGGAGGAACTATCAATTGTTCAAGAAAATAAAATAAAATCAATCTTACTATGAGGGAATATGTAATTAATAGTCCAATTATTGATATACCCATGGGTGGTGTTGATGTCGTACTAGGAGTCCAATGGTTACAATCATTAGGAACAATGGCCTTTAATTTTCAAGAACTTTTCATGAAATTTTCATTGGAAGGAAAATAAATTGAGTTAAGGGGTATCATAGAGAAACTCAGTAAGGTGATAATATCTAATGACATGACACAATTATTGAAAAAGGGGCATCAGGGTGTAATTGTACAACTATGCTCACTAGATGTTCAAACAACTAAGTCATCTATTCCCCTAGATATCCAAGGGATCATTGATAAGGATTCCAAAGTATTTGAAGATATTCCCAAAGGTATTCCACCCACTCAAAATCATGATCATGCTATTCACCTAATTCCTGGGAGTGTTTCTCCTAACATCAGGCCTTATAGATACCCTTATGCCCAGAAGAGTGAAATTGAGCGTATGGTTGAAGAAATGTTAGAGGATGGCATTATTAGACATGGGCAAAGTTCTTACTCTGCACCGATGGTAATGGTACTTAAGAAAGAGGGATCATGGTGTATGTGTCCAGATTATAGAGATCTCAACAAGATCAATATTAAATACAAGTTTCCCAATCCCGTCATTGATGAATTGTTAGATCAACTACATGGAACAATCTATTTCACAAAGTTGGATCTCCATTCAGGGTATCATCAGATAGGATGAAGGAAGAAGATATCCCAAAAACATCATTTTGAACTCATGAAGTCCATTATGAATTTTTGTTCATGCATTTTGGCCTTACGAATGAACCTTCTACATTCCAAGAGTTGATGAATTCCATTTTCAAGCCCTTCCTCAGAAAATTTGTGTTAGTATTTTTTGATGATATACTAATCTATAACAAGTATTGGGAGGATCATGTGTGACATGTTGACAAGGTGCTACAACTACTAAAGGAGAAACAAATATATGCCAAACCGTCCAAATGTTTCTTTGGGGTGAAGGAGGTAGAGTATTTGGGTCATATTGTATCTCATGAAGATCTCAAGGTAGACCCTAACAAGATTAAGGCCATGATGGATTGGCCGATTCCCAAAACATTAAAAAATATTAGAGGATTTTTGGGTTTGACAGGTTACTACCGCAAGTTTGTTCGGAACTATGGAAGAATAGTAGCACCTTTAATGAAATTAACTAAGAAGGATGCATTTTCATGGACTCCAAAGGCAACTCAAGATTTTGAACAACTTAAAGAGGATATGTGAAAATCTCCTGTCTTAACCACACCATATTTCACAAAAACCTTTATTGTGAAATGTGATGCCTTGGGAAATGGCATTGGTGATGTTCTAATGCAAGAAGGAAGGCCCCATGCTTTTGAAAGTCGACCACTCAAGGGAAAGGAATTACACAAACCCATTTATGAGAAGGAAATGATGGAAATAATACATGCATTGAAGAAATGGCGCCCTTACCTAATAGGTAGGCACTTCAAGGTCAAAACAGGTCATGATAGTCTTAAATACTTCTTGGAACAAAGACTATCTTCAGAAGAAAAACAAAAATGGGTGACCAAGATGTTGGGTTATGATTTTGAAATCATCTATAAAAAAGGGAAGAAAAATTTTGTGGCAGATGCACTCTCAAGAAAGGATGAATATGTTGAGGCCTTTCTATGTGTTATCTCAATCATCCAACCCAATTGGATAATAGAAGTGAGGAATGAATGGAAGAATGAAGAAAACGTGTGGAGTCTCATTCAAAGGTTGCAACAGGATTCCAGTGCATCCGATACATTTATATGGAAAAATGATTCACTATGGTACAAATATCACTTATATTTATGTAAGAACTCCCAACTCAAAAAAAAGGTACTATTGGAATCACACACCTCTCTAGTAGGAGGGCACTCAAGATTTTTGAAAACCTACCATAGGGTCAAGAAGGATTTTTTTTGGGATGGCCTTAAAATTGATGTTCAAATGTTTGTGGAAGAATGTTTTGATTGCCAACAAAATAAGGTGAAATCAATTAATACCCCAAGTCTTTTACAACCATTATCCATCCCAAGTAAACACTAGGAAAATGTTTCCATGGATTTCATCACAGGGTTACTGAAGTTTGAAGGAAAGAGTGTCATCATGGTGATTGTTGATAGACTGACCAATTACACACACTTTTGTGCACTTTCTCATCCTTTCAAAGCCAATACAGTTGCCACCACATTCATGGAGACAGTTCAAAAGCTACATGGAAGCCCAAATATTATTGTAAGTGACAGAGATCCCATCTTCACTGGACATTTTTGGACAAAATTATTTTCTTGTTTGGGTACTCAGTTGGCTCATAGCTCATCTTATCATCCTCAATCTGATGGAAAAATTGAGATAGTGAACAAATTTTTGGAAGGCTACCTTCATTGCTTTGTCTCTAATAAACAAACAAAATGGGTCAAATGGTTACCCTTGGTAGAATGGTGGTATAACACTTCCTTTCATACTGCAACAAAAATGACACCATTTATGGCACTCTATGGATGCCACCCACCTTCCATCACTTCTTCTCTAAAAGAAAAATCTAAGGTTCAAGCAGTGGAAGATCACATTGAGCATCAACAACAAGTTCTCCAACTCTTAAAGGACAACCTAACTATGGCACAAAATCCCATGAAACAACAAGAATATCAACATCATAGTGAAAGAAGTTTTGAAGTAGGGGATTGGGTATTTTTAGTACTACAACCATACAAATAGATGTCCCTCAAGAAAGCTAATAAGAATAATAAATTATCACCAAAGTACTATGGCCCTTATAAGGTGTTGCAAAAGATTGGTACTATGGCATACAAATTGGAGTTGCATGCATCTTCACGAGTACACCCAGTTTTCCATGTTTCATGCTTAAAGGAGGCTATATTTGACAAGATCCTAGTTCAAACTATATTTACAGAACTTGACGAGGAAGGAAAAAACATATTGGAGCTTGAAGCTATCACTGATACAAGAATTCTCCAGTTGAGGAATAGATCCATTTTAGAGTATCTCATTAAGTGGAGGAAACTACCTGCTGAAGATTCCAATTGGGAAGATGATTCTTTTATACAAAAACATCCATAATTACTCAAGAATTGTGGACAACACTTGTCTAAAGGGGAGGGGCATGTTAAGCCCTAAATAGTGTCACATTACCCCTTAATTGGGGCATATCACATTAGTAATGTTATTTTATTTATGTTGGCTTGGGTCCATTACTTGTAATTATACCTCCTAGTCTCCTATATATACCAAGGATACCTTTTCATTTGAAATGATCTGGTATTTGGAAATTTATGTGGTGTATAAGGAGGTTTCCCCCTCAAAGAGGCTTATTATCTAAAATTATATCTTTTTCAAGGCGTCGAGTACTTATTCTGAGGTTATTTTTATGTTATTTTGATATTTGGTTCCTAAAAGTGTCTCACATACAAATATCATGAAGCTTAGCTTTTCTATTTCTACTAGATATTGATATGAAAAAAAAAATATGGCCTTGAGGGATTTAGAGAAACCCCATCCTTCATTTACAAATTTTCCATCCCTTATAAAATTCCTAGAAACATCCTTTAATCCTTGCTTGTATGTTGAGTTTCCCCAAAATTTTGCATGACTGAAATTCCAAAAATGGAATGAGGGTCGTGGTGGCTTGAGGAAGTTCAAAACCTTAGACACTTGGTGCCCCACTCCTATAATAAAATATGAAATTTTAGTTCTAACCATTCTCCACTAACCACTTAATGTTATAATAATTAGTGGTGAAATAATATTAGAGATGAGATTCCTAAATCACTTCCATCTGATTCAATGAGACTAATTCTACCATAGACAAATTAGATAAAATTCAATGGTGTGTTAATAAACTAAAGGTTTCCATAGAAAAAAATCACATCATATGTATAAATGTGAGCTCCTTCATTTCCTCATAGGAATGCAAACTCCTTTATTTACTCCAATAATAGGTGAAGAAGGTGGATTTTAGTCTATGCATCAAGAATATAGTAGACAAGTTGCAGACAGGAAGGAATTTCAGGAGAATTCAAGAAAATATAAGCTTGGACAATTTGATGGTTAGTTACCACTAAATGTTGATGAGTTGTTTCCTTCAGCATGCCATCAGAAGAGTCATCCAACACCCACATCAAAGTTTGATCAAATTATTCTTACACCAAGGCCTCTTGAAATGGGTCTCCATGGTTTTTTTCCCGATGCCAACTCTAAATATCCTTTTAGTTCAACATGAATTCTCGTTGGTAGTATTTTGAAGTTATTTCCTCTGTACCAGTCACTTGGCTCATTTCCATTAGGAAGTGGAGGGCCATCAATGTTTTCATAAAAAAATAGAGATGGATCAAGGCTTCTGAAATCCATAAATATATGATGGGAATGATACTCGAGGAAGCTAGAATAAGGCATGATTTTATGGGATCCGGGTTGGAATTTGGCCATAGTAGAGTGGATCCTCTGGCTTTGCCAATAATTCTAGGGAAATATTACATGAGCCCATCATCAATTAGAGAAAATATTGGTCCAACAGGTGGTCCAATGGGTGGCTCAACAGCAGGTTTTGTATCTGAAATTGGAGGACCTTCTTTCCTTTCACACCCTATAGAGGAATTTAGTCGAAATCCACTTGGATTTGATGAACAAATAAATAAATCTTTTGGATTTCATTCTAGCATAGTCCATAATACCTTCTAGCCTGGACAACATCCAATGAGTGTTGGAAACAAGATGTTGCCTTTTCATTTCTCTGGTCTAGCCCCAAGTGGATCTGTGCCATTAGCCAATCATATGATGATTGGTGAGTCAGGTGCCAACTTTGGTGCTAATGTTCCTATGCAAGGCTTTACCGGTGAAGGTGGATTTCACCAAATGGTAATCATTTAAGTTTGTTATGAATAATTTGTGTGTTATTTTTTGGAGCATACTATGTTATTTATTTGTTGGGATTTGTATCTACATGTTCATGTTTTCATTATTATCTTGGTTTAATTTTGGTGATATGCAAGGTCAAATGATAAATGATATTGAGCCTATAGATATCAGAAGGAAGAAGAAACCAAGAACCACTGGGTGGTGTCAAATATGTCAAATTGATTGTTATACTATTGAAGGACTAGAGAAACATTCACAAACAAGAGAGCACAAAAAGAAAGTTATGGATATGGTTTTGAGTATAAAGCAGGATAATGCCAAAAATCAAAAGAAGTAAGGACAAATCTGTTTATCTAATATTAATATGTATCTGGTGTGGATTGTTTTTCTATTTCAACATGTGCAACATTTGGGAATAATAAACTTAATTTTTAGCCTATATTTTTCTTTCATTATGCATTAAAAAACTGTTGTTATGTATGCATTAGATGCAATTATTATTTTTATGATAAAATTATGTGTATTATTGTTTTTTTTATTTAGAATATTCATGACTTAATTTGGAGCACTGGCCTAAATAAAAATAAAGGTAGCAAGGGATGGATATATGATTTCCTTATATTAGGGGAATTTTGAGGTCAAAAAAGGGCCTCAAAACAGAAAATGTACCACCAAAATACACTTTATAAGAGGCAATCGCAATTCAAAGGATGACTTGGCATTGGTTGAGTTAAATATGGTGAGTTGTCCCATTTTGAATGGTGGATGGAAATCTAGAGTTAACCATGGTAATACTATTTTAAAACCAAAACATAAAGTACTCATAATAAATCTTCTTTCCCATTTTTTAATAAAATAATATTATTGTCCTCTCGTACTTTTTTGGAAAAAACAATACATGTCCTTGCACGAATATCCATATTTTTTCATTCTTCTTCTCAATAAATTTCATACGTTCCATTTCCTTATTACAATTTGTTTTTGTATTCCTTTTATTTTCTATTTGACTTATTATATTAAATGATTTAAAAAAAAATTCAAATTCCAAACCGTGCTATCAAGGGTTGAGCCGATTTGGTTTACTATTCCTTTTTCGTGCTTTGAGAGAGTTTGACAACAGGGGGAAGGGTCAACGATTTGGTTTACTATTCTTCATTTTACATCTTTGAGAAGGTTTGATAACATGAGGAAGCGATGATTTCCCTTACTATTACTTCATTGGGATTTGGGTGGGTTTGATAACAGGGAGGATGATTTGATTTGGTCTACCATTGTGTGTTCAGGCTTTGGGAAGGTCTAGTAACAGGGAGGAAGTCGTTATTTTGACAATGGATTCAAGGAATGAAAACAAAATACCATTGGCGAATGGATCATGCGTGAAGAGGGTCGAATGAGGGGTTAGAGTAGGCTTAAATACCAACTTACTGAGTTGAAAAATGGGTTAGAGAAGGCCACTCTTTTTAGGGTTTTAATGGACAAAATTTCTTGGTTTTAGGAGATTAATCCATTTTCAAGAAGAAAATGACCTTGTTGTTGATGTCTACCTTTGACCCAAAACAATGTTTTTGTGTTGATGTGATGTGTGTGCAGGATTCTTTGACCCTTTTCTCAATGATGGAGAAGAAAGGCTTGACATTGTCTCCATATATATTAGAGCACATTCAATTGTATTGGGAAGGGGATTTAGAGGAAAACTTAAAGCAAATCCTCGGAAGAAGCAACCAGTGGAGATCAAAACTTTCCTTGTGGGACTTCTTGAATCTCTTCTGATTTGATGGGATACAATGCAATGAAACTTTTGGTCAAAGCTTATTTTTCATAGTTATTGTACCATATTACCTAGAGGTAAGATCTAAGTTCCCATCTATGAGAACTATGATATGAAAATTATAATTTTTTTATAATCAACTACGTTGTGTTGGTTGTGGAGCCTGATTGTCTTCCTGTTTCATAGGCCTTTGTTTTCAACCGTGTTTATACCCCATGAATATTGTAGAGCCTGAAATACTATACATCCCTCCACATGGGGGGATTTCCCCCCTTGCAGAGTCTGGGGGGCTCATCCCCTGGCTGGGGGGGTCCGGGGGAAAGTGGGCCCCTGGTGGGGCTTCGGGGGTGAATCCCCCAAAGGAAAAATTTCCTTGTAAATGTATATTTTAATTTCATAATGCATCTAGAGCATTCATTATAAGGTCACAAATCTAATGGTAGAAGTTATGTTAGGTGTTTTTTCCATATAAGGCAACCCTCTTTTATGAGGGAATTTTATTGTGGCTATGTATTATTGTGAATATTGTATTCTAAGAAAGGATACTGTGAGAGAAAGAAGAGGAAGTTACAACGGTTGAGTTGTAGGTTGTATCCATTCATTTGCTGGATAATAATAAAGGAAGGACCTGACAATTTCTCTGGTGGACGTAGCCCACACTGGGTGAACCACATATAACTGTGTCTTTATTGTATTGTGTATATTCTATGTTTTATATATGCATTTGTCTTATTTTATTTCTCTGAGATCCTGTTTTTCTAACAACTGGTATCATAGCGAAAGGTAACTCATAGGAAAAGAGGGTTTTTGGTTCAAGTGGGAGCAATGGAAGAAGATGGAAAGTTTAGGGTCAATAAATTTAACTGCCAAAACTACCAGTTATGGAAGATGTAGATGGAATATTATTTATATCAGAAGGATCTATTCCTACCATTGGGTGGAATAGCAAAGAAGTCGACAACCATAAAGGACGAATAATGGGAGGTTCTTGACAGAAAGGAACTAGGAACGATACAACTGAGCCTAACAACGTCGGTGTCTTTCAATATTTAGAAAGAAAAGAAAATGAAGGAGTTGATGGATGCATTGGCTAAACTGTATGAAAAACCCTCGGCATCCAATAAGGTATTTCTAATGAAGAGATTATTTAATATGAATATGTCAGAAGGTGGGTCTATTGCAGATCATTTAAATGAATTTAATATGATTACTAGTCAGCTAAGTTCTATAAAAGCGGACTTTGATGATGAGGTCATGGCTCTTCCGATATTGTGCTCATTGCCAGAAATATGGAATGGCTTCGTCATGGTTGTAAGTAAATTTGTCTCTGATTCAAACTCTTTAAAATTTGATGATGTTGTTGGTTTTATCCTTAGCGAGGAAATGAAATGGAAAAACACAGGTGAGACATCAGGTAATGTGTTAAACACAGAGAACATGGGAAGACAAAAGGATAGAGGAAAGGGCTCAGGGAACCATGAGAATTATAGGAAGGTCAGATCCAAATCTAGACTAGGAAAAATAGAGTGTTGGAATTGTGGGAAGAAAGGACATCTGAATGAAGACTGCAGAGCTCCAAAGAAACAAAGAGATGGACAGTAGGAGAAAAATCAGGAAGAAAACATAACATGTGATGTGTTACAAGATTCTTTGATTCTTTCTGTAGATAATATTTATGAGTCTTGGGTAGTAGATTCGGGGGATTCATTTCATGCCACACTCCATAGGAAAAAAATTCTATATTATGTTCAAGGTGATTTTGGACATGTTCATTTGGGTGATGATGCACCATGCAAAATTGTTGGAATGGGAAAGGTAAAAATAAAGAAAAGAAAT
>JZKD02S0449007.1:235332-247717 GCA_000966675.3 Picea glauca
CTATTAGGTCTTCTTACATCCGCCTTATTCTATTTTATTGAAAGGTCTTATTAATATTGACCTTTATTACATCCGAATACATTGATCTACCTATATGTGGGTTAGGACCTTAACAACTTCAAGCCTTCATATGGGGTTCTTCATCTTTGTAGGGCCATAACTCTCAAACCATGAGTTATGTGATGTTCCAGATACCACCAGAAATGGAATGACAAGTACTATCCAACTAGAATAGTTTCACCAACAAATACACTGGTCTTCATCTCATTATTCCATACAAGCATGGGTCCTCGAACCATTCTTCTAGGATAACTTAATCCGTAAAACATCTTCTCATGAGGGATTTCACCATAAGGGGACCACTTTGGAATTCATCCATTTGTGCACCTTATCAACCATGATAAGACTATAATGATTCATATTTGCATCAATCCACCACTGCATCATATACATAACTATGCATTATGTATCAATGACAACTCATTGATCTATATTCATCATATCAATGAAAACTCATTGATCCATCTTCATCTATGCATTCTCATAAAGGAAAATACATATTACATTACATCAATCATCAATCAATCACTTGACATCAATCAATCAAACAATCACTTGACATTAATCAATGACATCAATCAATCAAACCATTGGCATCAATGACAATATGATCCAACAATATGTTGATTCAAATATGGAAGGTGATAAATATAGTAGGAGGAGCACCACATGGTATGTTTTTATTGTAGGCGGAACAATAGTAATTTGTATTTCTAAACTGCAAAAGGTTGTTGCAGTTTCAACAACATAGGTAGAGTATATTGCTACTATAGAGGCTAGTAAAGAGATTATTTGGTTACAAAGGTTTATGGAGGAATTGGTAAAGAAGCAAGAGAATATAAGGTTGTACTGTGACAACGAGATTTCCATTCATCTTGCAAAGAACTCATCCTTCCATTCAAATACTAAGAATATACAACTCATGTACCATTTCGTACGACCCATCTAGGAAGACAGACATTTGAAGTTGGAAAAGATACATACTAGCTAGAATCCTGCAGACATGTTAACAAAGGGAGTAACTGGGGAAAAACTGAGTTCCTACTTAGTTTCAGTTGGTTTTCAAGCATGAAGGTGAAGATGAGAAATTTTCCAGGTCCAAGGTGGAGTATAGTCCAGTAGGTACAACAACAGTGGAGTCGTTGTGATCAGTCTCAAAGTGGGAGACTATTGATTGTGGCCTCTTTATCTTCATGTTTCATAGGCCTTTGTTTTCAGTTGTGTTTATACCCCATGAAGATTGTACACCCCAGAATAATGTACACCCCTCCATGCAGGGGGGTTGTAGGGGGGGATTTCCCCCCTTGTAGGGTCTGGGAGGATCATTCCCCTGACTGGTGGGTCCGGGGGAAAGTGGGCCCCCGAAGGAAAATTTTCCTTGTTAATGTATATTGTAATTTCATAGTAAATATGGACCGTTCATTATAAGGTTGTAGATTTGATGGTAGAAGTTATGTTAGTGTTTTTTTCCCTAGAAGGTTGTTGGCCCTTGGTTATGGACGGAAGCGAAGAACAAGGAAGAAAAGGTGAAAAGTGAACTTCGCGGGAGACATAGTGACTGTCACTGGGTCGAAGTAAGAAAAAGAGAAAAAATGATGGAGCGAATCAAGGAAATGCAAGCCATTCGATGAGGAGATCAAGGATGACATATCAGTAAGGAATATGGATCGTGGACAACTCAACAAGTGGAAAAAATCCACTGTTGGATGCTTTAGAGCACCGCGTGAGAAGGAAGGAAATATAGGTTGGCGAAGCCTGGAAAAAGCAGGTCAAGTTGACCTAGGGTTTTAGGCACCTAGGGTTTTGGCACCTAGGTTTCAGCCTAAGGTTGTTGGTGAGGTGTTGTAATGTATAAATAGAGGTCTAAAGGGCCTAGGTTTGGTTGGTAACTCTGCAGTACAATATTGTTGTCGATCTAGCTATAATATTGAGTGAGGGATCATTGTATTGAGAGAGAGAAGTGCTGAGAGAGAGGAAGCCTTCTGGTATTGTAAGATTTTCTGCTGTGTGTGAAGGTAAATTCCTACAGCTGGGTGCACAGGAAGAGGAGAGAAAGAGAGAGAAGAAAGAAAATCTGCTAGTTGAGAGCGCATATAATAACTGTACGCTTGACCTTAATGAATCATAAGCACAATTATGTGGACATAGCCCTAGAGAGAGGGTGAACCACATACATCTATTGTTGTGTGTGTGATTGATGCTTTGATCTCTATCGTTGTTGTATTGTTACCTACCTTATTGTATTAGATCAAATCTATAGATGTGAAGGATAGATCTAGCTAGTTGAATGATAGATGCATGATGTATTGATGTTGTAATAGATCCACTTGATATTCCCTTGGTTGTAGACATCTCTGCCTTGCAACCCCCTCATAGCTGCTTCAGGTGAGACTACATCTGCTTCGCAGGTGTTGCTGAAAGGGAAAATCGATAGGGCTTGTTGGTGTGCTCTTGGATCTGAACCTAGGGTCTACCCCTGTGCCAAAAAATGGTTCCATTACCAGGACAAGAATCTTCATGAGGGAATGTCAAGGTGGTTCCCATCGAAGATAGATATTCAAAAGTGGATAGAAGATCAAGAGGACTTCACTGAAGCCCAGAACAAGAACCCTAATCTTAGTACAGAATATTGGTTGGAGAAATATATCTTTATCGACATTCACGAGATATTCTTTGGAGGGATCCATCAAGAGCTACATGAGTGGTTAGCTAGGTTAGCAGATACCCAGTTTGAGATAAGACCTAGATCTCCTATAGTTTGGACATCGGCGTTGATCCAGAAGGTTAAAAGGGTTGATAACGTTGTATCTAGGGTAGTAGATCACTAGTTTGATAGTACCATTGGAGGGTATATCACCAAGTTTGTTGTTGACAGAGTAGAGTCATATAGCCAAGCTGAAATATATTTCTTTAAAGGACCCAGAGGAAAATTTTTACAAGTCCTGAAGTTGAGACTCAAGATTTTGTTGCATGAGAAGAACATCTTGAAGATATAGTAGATCGAGAAGATTTGAAAAGGATAATGTTCAAAAATTCGCACAGCGACAACGACACAGAAGCGAGACATACATGCAGTCTAAGATTATTTCAAGGGGTTCACCTTGAGAACCTCTTTAAGAAAAACTATGGGGAAGAGGGTTTCTACAGTGGAGAAGAGGCATATCTGACAGACGAAGAACATTCAGAACCCATGGGGCCAGAGGAAGAAGCAGCTGAAGAACTTTGCCGAAACGAGCCAGAAACCTTAGAAAATGCGCAGGATACTAAAGTAAGTAATATCAATCCTCATTTTGTTTCAGAAATGCTAAGTAATTAGAACATTCCAAATCACCAGAGTCTGCAGAGCCCTATTACTAGCATCTCAACATCCACTCAGACAAGAAACCTAGGCAACTCCATGGCAGATGAGATGAGGCTCCCTATCTTTAGAGGAGATGGATATGAAGATCCTGATCAACACTGGTTCCTGTGTAAGGCCATATGGAAAATTAAAAATATTATCGACGAAGCTATTAAAAGAAACCAGTTTAGCACTACACTGAGAGACTGTGCGTTGAGCTGGTACATGAAGC
This sequence comes from Picea glauca, assembly GCA_000966675.3. Classification (NCBI taxonomy): domain Eukaryota; kingdom Viridiplantae; phylum Streptophyta; class Pinopsida; order Pinales; family Pinaceae; genus Picea; species Picea glauca. Next base: position 238,965 of record JZKD02S0449007.1, read on the forward strand.
TTGTCCAAGGAATTGCGCAGCCTAAGCCATTGAATGAGATCAATAAACACATTGATTGCAGAGTTTAAGAAACCTAAGTTGGAGTCCCAATGTATTACAAAGATGAAAGAGATCAAGCAAAAGGTAGCCGAACCTGTTTAGGAGTTTGATAAGAGGTTCAAGACCCTCACAGGAAGATTTACCTTTAAGATCTCGAACGAGGAGAACAAAGAATGGTTCATTGCTGCTCTCTTACCACATATCAGAGTCCCCCTGATGCAACAGAATATTTCTTCGCAGGTAGAAGCATTGGAGATCGCCATGAAGCTTGAATCAACCCCTATGGGAGAATCCAGCTCAGGTGTGAGTCAGATCTTGAGTCAGCTAACTAGTTTGTCTCTACAGGTCAAAGACATGAAGAAAGACAAGGGAAAAGACAAAAGAGAAGACATTTGGTGTGTCAGATGTAGATCAAAAGGCCATGACAAGGAACATTTCCCTCTATTCAATGAATACTTGGCTTCTGGAGCTCTGAGCCCCTTGAAGCAAGTCACCTTACCTTGGTGCGAAGTATGCATAAATCGACATCGCCCTGGTGAGTGCTATTACATGTAGAAATACGTTCAGACACCCACAAACTTGTATTGCACATTCTATAAATCAGTAGGGAATGAAAATAGATATTGCAGAGCTTATGATCTCATGCATGAAATATCAAGAGACATATACAAGATCCAAGGTGAAGTACATCAAGAAGGAAACAATGTGCAGTATAACTCTCCAGGAAGAGGAAACTTCAATCCTCGCGATGGATACAGAGGAAGAGGACGAGGAGGAGGAATGGGCTGAGGCCGAGGAAAAATAATCTATTATAATTGCACGTAGCCAGGACATCTAGCAAGGGACTATCAGAACCCTTGTACCACTTGCAGTTATTGCAACTCCTTTGAGCACATCATTGAGGACTACCCTCTACTACTATCCAAGCTTCAGGAAAGACAAGGACCCCAATAGAACCCACAAGTACAATTGATCTATGATGAACCTCATGGAGTTGACCCTAGAGTCGTTGTTATTACTCGAGGAGGCGCTACCACAGGAGTGGATAGAATGACCCAAGGAAATATCACCGAAGACTCAGGCATTAGGAAATATGCAGAGAAGACCCAAAATTTTGATGTGAAGAAAGAAAGACAAATCTTTGAGGAAGCAAGGAAAGCGTTCAAAGCAGATCAAGGTTCTTCCTCCAAAACATGACCAGAAATCAGAGAATATGGGATGCCTCAGGTATTTGATCATTCATCTTTGCCAAAAGGAGGAAAAGAGGTTAGTAAGCTCATTGAATTTTTATACACTTGTATTAAGTTAATTCAGGATGAGAACGTTGTGCAAGAACTATAGAACTTAATCAATCAGTATGAGCTAGGGAAGATAGACCCCTGATTGAATAGGGCAGTACACCAAATTGGTAAGAAGAGAAGGACAAATAAAGAATTACATTTGAATGCTCAAATAGGAGAGTATGATATAGACTATGTGGTTTTTGACTTAGGGTCGAAGGTCAATGTTATGACGAAGCAAACTTGGGCACTAATGGGAAAATCGAGGTTGATCTATTCCCCTATCATACTTATGATGGCTAATTATCAAGCTGTCAACCCATTCGGACGATTGGAGCATGTCCCCGTGGACATCAACGGAGTTAGAACCTTTGCATATTTTGAGGTAATTGAAATTGTTGATGATAGCTGCCCTTACCTTGCATTACTAGGAATTGATTGGGCCTTCAACAATTCCACTATTGTTGATTTGAAGAAAAGATGTATGAAATTTGAAAGAGATGGCCTTAGGGTCATTGCACCCTTAGATCCAGATGAAGATCCACAATACACAGAGCCCATTAGAGAAGAAGATCACGCATACGAATTGGAAAACATATACAAACTAACAACCAGACAACAAGATTACATCAACCCTACAGCCGATGGGAATCTAAGATGGCGAAGTAACAGTGCATGCTCATCTGATTCAGAAGAAGCATTGGAGAACTGGTAGAACCAGATGTATGAAGTATCTACCAGAAGATGTGCTAGATTAACTAGATAAGTTCATTAGATCGGCACAACAATGATTAACTTACCCACATTTGATGGTCTGAACCCTTTAGAAGCCTTCCTATTAGATTTTGAAACAAGTGTACCAATACAACAAATATTGTTGGCAATGGATGAGGCCCTAAAATCCATGCCAGCAAGATGGTGGGGGACACATAAAAGCAATATCACAGACTGGACCCAATGCCGAACCTTGATGACAACGTGGTTCTCAACACAAGAAGTAAGTTGTGAAGTAAGATATACCCGTCGAAGTTCCCCAAAGGACCACGTGAGAAGCTGTGAAGAGGCCTGGAGTGACATTCCTAAAGAACAATGGGTGCATAGATTCATTAACACACTGGACACGACCCCTATCAACTGGTACCTTCAAGTGGAGCTATGCCTCATCACTACAAATTAGGAAGGTATGATTCAGAACTTTGTAACCACCTTTTTTATTTGAAAGTGAATATCCTTCAGTAGTCCAAGCATTACATATTATGAGAAAGAAGGTATTCAAAGAAGCATCTAGCCTCCCTATGGAACAAGAGGAGGACTAATGGACTGCGCCTTTCCAGAAATTGCAGAGTTGCTACAACATCAATGTCGATGACGATGATGATCCCAGGAAGGTAAACATTACTAAAACAGAAGGCCAAGTAAATGTGGAAGGACCAGGAGTTGAGATACCATTTATTGGTTAGCCAATCAAGATTAAAAAATTCAACATTGGGATAGAGGAGACACCGAAGCTTGCCAATGTCAGAGATTATTGGGATGTTGCTACCATTGACAAGATTACAGAGTTACTGCACGAATACCATGACTTGTTTCCAAAAAATTTCACTGATATGAAGAGTATCAAAGGTCCTATGGGAGAAATGAGGATCCCTTTGAAACCAGGTGCAAAGCTAGTCAAGAAAAGACCCTACAGATTGAACTCGAAATATAAGGAAAAAGTGAAGATTGAGCTCGACAGAATGCTAGAAGCAGGGATTATTGAACATATCGAAGAGTCAGAGTGGATTAGCCCTATGGTCATGCAAGACAAGAGAACAGGAGAAATTAGGATATGTGTGGACCTCAGAAAGTTGAATGATACCTGTCTGCATGACCCTTTCCCTACACCATTCACTGATGAAGTATTAGACAATGTGGGAGGCTAGAAGGTATATTCTTTTACAGATGGATTTTTAGGATACCATCAGAACCGAATCACTAAGGAGGATCACCACAAGACCACGTTTTCTACATAATGGGGATCCTACCAATATACAATAATGCCATTTGGATTGAAGAATGCCCCAACCATATTTTCTAGGGTGGTGGTCGAAGCGTTCAAAGAATTTTTTCATAAATTTTTAGAAGCATATTTTGATGACTGGACTGTGTTTATTTTGCTGAAAAATCATATTGAATGTCTAAGGCTAATGTTGGATAAATCCAGGCAGTGTCAAATTACCTTGAATTTGAAGAAGTGCATCTTCTTCTCACCATTTGGAGTGTTATTAGGCCATATTGTATGCAAGCAGGGATTGTTGGCCGATCCATATAAAATTGAAATTATAGTTGATTTTCCACCTCCTACTCCAGTCAAACAACTGTGCACTGCGCTAGTACATACTGGCTATTATAGGAAATTCATTAAAGGCTATTCCCAAATCACAACACTGATGGAGAAGCTGTTGAAGAAGGATTGTCATTTTTGCTGGACAGACGAATGTCAGCAGAGCTTCGACACGCTGAAACAGAAGATGGTCATTGCGCCCATTCTAGTTTTTCCAGATTGGAGCAAAGAGTTTCATGTGCACATCGATGCGTCTTCTATTGCATTGGGAGCAGTACTGGCACAACCAGGAGAAGGGGATATTGACCATCTGTTAGATTTTTCTAGTAGGAAGCTATCTACAATGGATATCAACTAAACCACTACTGAGAGAGAAGGATTAGCCATGGTGTATGCGTTGCAAAAATTCCACCACTACTTGTTGGGAGAACACTTTAAAATGTTTACAAATCACTCCATGCTGAAATATCTAGTCAACAAGCCAATGTTGGGGGGGAGGATATGCATATGGCTTCTACTATTTCAAGAATATGATTTTGAAATAATAGTTAATATAGGAAGAATGAAAAAGGGTCCTGACCACTTGTCGAGGCTGGAACATGGCGAAGAACCCACCAGTTTGGAGGATACACTTCCAGATGCATAGCTTCTCGCCATTAGAAATATTGATGACCACTTTTCAAACATAGTCCAGTTCCTGTCAACAGGAATGGAACCTAGTGAGTATACAATTCCCCAGAAGAAACAACTAGTGCTGCGCGCTGCAAACTGTTCACTTGTAGTTGGTCAGCTATAAAAACTAGGACATGATGAGATACTAAGAAGATGTGTTATGGAGACATAGTGACCATTGATCCTTGCAGAAGCTCATGAAGGCATCACATGAGGACACTACGCAGGGAGAGAAACTGCGCAGAAGGTCCTAAGAGATGGCCTTTGGTGGCCCACCTTACACAGAAATGCTAAAGATTATGCCAGAGCCTGTGATGTATGCCAGAGAATTGGGAAACCGTCTAGAAGAGATGAAATTCCATTAGCACCACAGATGACCCTACAATCATTTGAAAAGTGGGACATTGAATTCATGGGACCTATAAACCCACCAGAAAAGTGCACATGAGCAAGGTATATCATTATTGTGACAGAATACTTAACCCGATGGGCCAAAGCCAGAGCAGTCAAAGACTGTAGTGCAACTACAACTGTGCATTTTATATTTGATGACATAATAACCAGGTTTGGATGCCCCAATATCCTTATGAGTGATCAAGGTACACACTTCATCAATAAGACAATTGAATCCCTCACTGAAGAATTTGTTGTCCACCATCAGAAGAGTACACCTTACCATCCACAAGAAAATGGAATAGTTGAATCATTCAATAAGATCTTGGAGACAATATTAACAAAGGTTTGCATTGTGAATAGGGATGAATGGGACTTAAGAGTACCTGCAATACTATGGGCCTATCAAACCACTTGCAAGAAATTAACAATGCAGACTCCTTTCAAGTTGGTTTATGGTCTCGAAGTTGTTGTCCCAATGGAATACTTGGTACCATGATTAATAATTGTTGATTTTACAGGTATGGATGACACTAGTGCTATTCAGGAAAGGCTCGCACAGTTGGTTGAACTGCAATAAGAGAGATTCATTGTAGGATTCCACCAGCAGGTTTAGAAGGAACGAGAGAAGGCATATCATGACAGGCACATCAATAAGAAGGCACTCAAGAAAGGTGATTTAGTACTGGTGTATGACAGTAATTTTATAAGACACCCAGGGAAGTTCAGAATGCATTGGCTTGGACCATATGAGATTGCCTATGTTACAAAAGTAGGAGTTGCGCAACTGAAAACATTGAAGGGAGAATGGAAGGAAGGATTGGTGAATGGGAGTCGGCTGAAGTTGTACTATGACAACCAGTTGCCTCGCAACTCTCAGTAAAAGAATGAGAAAAATGGTCTAAGTACGAGGTGCAGTTGAAACTAGGTACCAGACACAGAAAAGATAGTCTGCACAAGGAGGGAGAGGAGGCATAAAGTAGAAACCAAGGCTTCCCTGCGCAGTCCAAATTCGAAGAAAATCAGAAGGATCATATCCAAAGTGCCTTGGGATGAGTCACATGTGAGTGTTAGAGGCATGTTGGCCCTTGTTTATGGAAGGAAGAAAAGAACAAGGAAGAAAAGGTGAAAAACAAACTTTGTTGGAGACATAGTGACTATCACTGGGTCGAAGTAAGAAAAAGAGCAGAAAAGATGGAGCGAAGAAAGGAAATGCAACTCGTTGGATGAGGAGATCAAGGATGACAAATCAACAAGGAATATGGATTGTGGACAACTCAACAAGCAGAAAAATCCACCATTGGATTATTTGGAGCATCGCGCGAGAAGGAAGGAAAGACAGGCTGGTGAAGCCTGGAAAAAGCAGGTCAAGTTGACCTAGAATTTTAGACACCTAGGGTTTTGGAACCTAGTTTTAAGCCTAAGGTTGTCGGTGAGGTGTTGTAATGTATAAATAGAGGTCTAAAGGGCATAGGTTTGGTTGGTAATTCTAAAGTACAATATTGTTGTCGATATAGCTATAGTATTGAGTGAGGGATCATTGTATTGAGAGAGATAAGTGATGAGAGAGAGGAAGCTTTCTGGTATTGTAATATCTTCTGCTATGTGCGAAGGTCAAGTCCTACAGCTGGGTGCGCAGGAAGAGGAGAGAAAGAAAGAGAAGAAAGAGAATTTGCTAGCTGAGAGCGCATATAAGAACTGTATGCTTGACCTTAATGAATCATAAGCATAATTTTGTGGACATAGCCCTAGAGAGAGGGTGAGCCACGTACATCTGTTGTTTTGTGTGTGATTGATGCTTTGATCTCTGTCATTGTTGTATTTTTAGCTACCTTATTGTATTAGATCAAATCTATAGCTGTGAAGGATAGATCTAGCTAGTTGAATGATATATGCATGATGTATTAATGTTGTAATAGATCCACTTGATATTCCCCTGGTTGTAGACATCTCTATCCTGCAACCCCCTCATAGCTGCTTCGGGTGAGACTACATTTGCATCGCAGGTGTTTCCGAAAGGGACAATAGCTAGGGCTTGTTGGTGTGCTCTTGGAGTTGAACCTGGGGCCTGCCCTTGTGCCAACAAAGGCAACCCTCTTTTATGAGGGAATTATATTGTAGTTGTGTATCATTGAGAATATTGTATTCTAATAAAGGAGACTTTGAGAGAAATAAGAGGAAGTTACAATGGGTGTGTTGTAGGTTGTATCCCTTAATTTGATGGATAATAATAAAGGATGGACCTAGTAATTTCTCTGGTGGACGTAGCCCACAGTGGGTTAACCACGTATATCTATGTCTCTATTGTATTGTGTATCTTTTGTTTTTTTATTTTCACATTTGTCTTATTTTACTTCTCTGCAATCCTGTTTTTTTAACACTTTGAAAATAACATTTGAACTTTTTCTATTCAATCTTTTATTCATTTCACTTAACTTCTCACAAATTTAACTCATGGTTGATTGAAGCTTGTTTTTAATATGATGCTAGATTCTTCTTTTGTTTTCTTGATTTTCATACATTTTATTATGTTCTCTGCATCATAGTTTCCAAAAGAAATTGTATTATTTGTGATGACCTCCTGGCTTGTAACCAACATATGCAGAGTCATGAAAAGTATTATGTTGCAAATTTGATCAAGAATACTATAAAAATATTTTGTAGCAGGCCCAGATTCCTCCTCTAACAAAGTATAGACTTCTCTGTTCCACAATAGTCTAACTCTCAATACTATATTTCAACGCTCATTACCACATGCTAATTCTCCTTTACGCGACAGAGTGTTAGAACCTTGTTCCAACCTCCATTTGTCATCTCCTTTAGCTTTAGCGTTAAATATTTATTCTCCTCACGAGACCAAATCCTCATGCAAGCACTAGCACCAAAGACTTTGAATATAGTTTCTTAAGTCCCATAGCACCTCAGGATAATATCCATAAGTTATCCGAGTCTTTTCTGTTCGATGTGCTTCCAAAAACTGTCGGGCTAAGACACTTTGATGGATCAGAGTTAAGTACTCTGATGAGTTAGAGTTAGAGACTCTGAATTTTCACATTGACTAGGATGGATCAATAATTGATCGTGACCATTGGTTTCCACTCTGATGGATGGTTACGATCACTTGTTGGAGCTTTAGAGAAACCCAAACATTGAGGGCTCTGATCTGCAATTGATCTGGATTGTTGATTATCTTCTCTGAAAAATGATCAGATTCTGATCCCTCTCCTTCAGAATGGTTGTCTCCCATTAATTGTTCAGAAATCATTGGCCTGAAACAGTTTGTTGACTGTTGATCTCACTTTTGAATGGAAGGTCCAATATTCACCTCAACTTTTAGAGCCAATTGATCGATTAACTGGTGTGATTTTTCTTCTCTGAAACTACACTCTCACCATTGATTTTCATAATTGTTGGATGGTTTTATATAGACTCCACTATATATATTATAATTGGATCATCGTTGATCCTTTCATTATCAATGTTAGATAATGATATCTACGCTTCTCCTCTTCCCAATAAAATCCAACAAGCTATGGCCAATATGACATTTCCAAGTGTCCCTTCTAGATTCATTGATTTTGATCACTTTGAAATAATCTTTGTCATTGGTCGCACTGCCTTTGTTGGAGTATTCTTTGTTACTGCACTCTAAAATACTTTCACCATTGCGTCGGAATTTGAACTCGGGACTGATTCTCGTCGTCGATCTGGATGTATGCCACTCTAGATCTATTCTCAGTTGTCCATTATTAACACATGAATGAAAGTCTTGACCCCATAAATGAATGTTCAGGATTTAATTATTCATATCAATTGGAAGATTACCATTTTTCCTCACCTACAAATATCATGCTCTATGTTCTTCGAAGGGGTTTATGTTAATGTTTATGCCATTATTATAGTTCTTTTCATTTCAATAGATAAGAGCAATATAAGAACAATATCACTAAGAAATACACATTCACAAGAGACACAACATTTATCCTGGGAAACCCTCTAGGGGAAGAAAACCCAACAAAAACTTCCTTATCATAAATTGCCAATAC
>JZKD02S0449007.1:261803-281922 GCA_000966675.3 Picea glauca
AGTCATAATTAGTCATTATCCAATCTCCTATATTTTAGGAGAGAATATTCCACCTGGAGAATATTCTCTTTCAGTTCACACTTCAGTTTGACTAGTTGAGTTGAGTTTAGATGTTTCATTGGGATCATCACCATGCTAATTCGACCTTGCCTTGGTATCATCACCAAAGTGGAGAATTAGCCTTGATTCCTTGAGTTAACTCCTCACTACTTTCTATTCAGTCAGTTAACTAAAGACTAGTTGACTAGTTAACTCAACTAGGTGGCAGTTCACTCCTGTAACTGCCTGAGAGACTAGAATAGGTGGCAGTTCACTCCTCTAACTACTGTTGTGTGTCCAAATCACTCTAGAACACCACTATGGCGACTTGGTTCACCTCAATTCAAACTCATTGAGTTATACAAAGCATATCATGTGTAAATTATTCATTATTCACAACGGTTAATAAGAATTCTTTCCATTATTTCTCTCCTTCTTCTTCATTTTCCAATTCTCTCGGCAAATGTGTGTATCATTGTTTAGCTAGATCTATTATGTGTAGGTCAACACATTTACAGAAACTGGTAAAATGTATGCTACTTCAAATCCTTCCGATAAGCTATTTACAATGTTGTTTTTCACTGGGTGGGATAGAAGAGTACATGACCAAAGTGGAGAAGAAATAGAGTGCAGATTGAGTCATGACACCTTATCTTTCAAGTAAGTCATTTCAATATTATTTATTTTTAATTGTATCATGCTTCTTCTTTTTTAGGGGTTATAAGAGGCAAAGAGGGATTTTCTTATGAATGTAACAAATATGATACAAAATATTTTCATTTGATTCTTTCAGGTATTGGATTTCAAGACAGATGTTATATATCTCATTTAAAGTGTGCAGGTGGAAACATGTTCGATGAATGGGGGAATGGGTTTGGATTCCAAAGGAATAGGACAAAGCAGAAAGAATACATTCTCCAATAGTTTAATTTGATGTTCTTAAAAATGGTCAAATCTTTAGAACATTATCAATGGAGGAGAATTGGACACTATTTGAAATAAGAGAACTATTGGAGCTAAAAGAAGATTTTGATCATTTTTTATTTGTACACAATGGTAAAATGGTAAGAATGTAAAGATGGATATCATGATTCTAATACATAGACCATAGTATAACAAATTATTGCAATGTGAAACCTTATTTATAGAGAAAATAATTATGATTTATCTTATTGTATTTTATTGGTCGGGAAATGATGAGAACATAATGTATGTTGCAAAGATTGTATCAAACCTTCTACCATTGAAATTAGGGAATGATAGAGATTTGTAATTTGAAAAAATAGTGTGTATAATTAATGCACATTATAAGAGCATCCCCCAAATGTAATGGATCTTTTGTTTTCCAATCTCTAATATTTCTTTTGGTTGTATTATTCAAGAAACTATATTAGCCAATTTATGAGTAAGATACCTAGACTTTCTTCCAAAGTGCTAAAGTGTTTATACCTTTTAATATTTTTTACACCGGCACAATATCAAAAAATGAAACTATTCAATATGTTTTGTGATTATTGTGGTATAAAATGCCTCCAAATTTTTCCATGTGTTGAGTACTAATATATTTTTCCCTGAAAGATCCTATACTTTGTTTGCTTCCATATGATATAAATTATTAGTTTTTTTCATATCTCGGAAAGAGCATTCTAATAAAAATGGAGTGATGCTCATTTTCACCATATCCTAACCTGCTCTACCAACTTTCTTACATGATTTAGAAATCATACAAATAGGAGAAATTTCTTATAAAAACTTAAGTCATTAAGTTGGCATTCCATGATATATTTTGTAATTGAGTACTAGATCATGTTTTAATAGTTTATTTTCAATGAATTTGTTCAATGGATTAGTTCAATCATATAATCTTCATGATTTTGAGTCTACCTGTGGTGTTTAGGGTGATGAGTTGCAAGTGAAAGAAAACAAGTTAACCTCCAGCAAGGTACAATTGCCTTATGATTTTTAATATTTGGACTACTACAAGCCAATTGAAATTGTCAACTATGCTAAAAATTTAGGCAAGATATAGATGATGAGATGATGAGATGATGATATTACTTCAAGATTATAGATGATGAAATGTTGTGATTTATGAAGAAGATGATATTATCAAGAAATAATTTCATGAACTAGGTACTAGAACTCAAGTTGCCACTCAAATTATAAAGTTCCTAAATGCCAATTCTAAAGAAACATTGACAAGCAAATGTATTAAATACATAACAACAATGATGAAGGAAACTGAAAGAATTTTCACAACGAGGAATTTGATACAACAAGATTAGAATGAATGCATATAATTGAAAAGAAGTGTGGAATCCTTCACAAATAGATTTGAGAATTTAGTGAAGATGGGATTACCTTTAGCTTGCGATAAAAAAGGCAAGTTCTTGTCATATGAAGATTACATAATTTTTTATTTCTTTTCATATAAAAAGAAGATAAATTTCAAGGTGTGGTCAATAATTTGAAAGGTCATACCATTGTGGACCTACTCACATATGACTTTTACCTTCTATGGCAAATAAAAAACTTATTCTCAAATGCTCCTACATATGAAAAATACACAAAATTGGATATCACATTCAGGCATATGAATTCATTCAGTTACCCTTCATATGTGATTTGGAATCTTCTCCTCTAGATGTTGACAAGATAAATCACCAAAGAATATGAAGAAAATTAGGATTTGACCCCTCCAATTGTCCTATTTTCAAGGAGTCAAATATTTTTCTACTAAATATCTAAGAAATATGATAGAATAACCATTTTTGGTTTCAACCTAACTTGTATAAATGTTCATGAGAATCCAATGTAAAGAGAGTTTTTTTGGCCCGAGCTTAAGTTTTTAATAATATCAGACAACTTTGAAGATTCAAACTTCTGTGATTCAGTCTATGTGATTCATTTTTATTATGTTATTCCCATGCTCTTAGATTCTTCTTGAATGTATCTACTGCCATGACTGTGGTGATTTAGTACAACAACTACCATCATAAAGTTGCAAATGTATCATTAAAAGTTACATATTTCTTCAAATATACTGTGAGTATAAAGAAGACATGTGCTTCCATTTTATCGTTCCTTTTGAATAAAAAAGTACTCCTTTTGTTCAAACTATATTTTGGTCTAGATACATAGTTAAACATCATTTCTTCTAGCTAGAAGTTAAGTAATATTTATCACAAGATACATTATTTCAATTTTTAATTTTTGTCTTCTTATGTTTCTTCTTTCATCCTCTAAAACTTTAAATTGTCTGGAACATAGAAAGATTTTCCTTCCAATCTTAAATCTTTAAATATTTAAATACTAATGATACAAGCCCAATTAAGCAACACAAATATTATGTTTTAGGACAGATCAACTAAAAAACAAATCAATCAATCTAATGGATGCATTGGCATAGTTTTCATAAACATCTCAAGGGTTACAACATGTGGCTTAGTGATTTTTGAAATGAGGTGTGTTGTAACATAGGTTAAAATTCTAAAGAAAAATTCAAAATTTTATTTAGAATAGATATATTAAGTCTTGTATTAGCTCGCTTTATTATTTTTTCTTGACTAGTATAGATTTTGATTTTGATTTTTCATTATGTGTTAAAATACATTTTATATTAGGTTTTAAGTTTTTTTAAAATATAGATTCAGTTTAAGTTTTGTTTAAAATTTGGTTATAAACTAGTTTAAGTTAATTTTTCTATAATATTAGTATTTTTATTTTAACTTGATTATGTGTAATACAATTAATTTTATCTTTAGTTCTTATTTAAATTTTCTTTTATTTGTATATTTTTTTAATCTTTATTTTTTGTATAATATTAATTGTAAATTATAGTATATTATAGTTATATTAGTTATTGTATTAGTTAAAATTAGTGTTTTATATATTATGATTTTGTTATATAGGACTTAGTCGTATTTTTATATTAAAGTTTACACACACACACACACACAAAACTAGAAATAAGCGTGTTTTATTTAGGTTATTTAGTATTTTAACTAATTAAAAGTTGTGTTTACTTGCAGGTATGTCGAGGTAAATCCGGAGCATTGATCAAGATGGTGAAATCGACAGCTCAAAACAAAAAGCACAAATTCCAAATGAGTGGTATTTAACATAGTCCTACCCTTCCGCTATGACGTAGAAATGTTTTTATCTATGCTACGGGTCAAACGATGAGATTACAAAAAGATTTGGAAAGGAGTATCCAAAACCTCCCTCATACCATGCACTAAACTCAAAAGAAAAACTGCTCATTTCCCTTTCAAAAACTGGTGGTTTGTAATTAATTTTTATGTTGTTTTCATTTATTTGTATATGACATAATAAATTTTGATGTGTTTTTAAAAATAAAAAATCGTATATATTTAGGGTCAAATGTCATTGTTACGAAATCAAGTATCCACCATTCCACGAAGATTCTGCAAGTATTTCTACTCGATTCCCTCTCAATATCAAGGATTTTCTCATTCACTTTTTGGGTAATCATTAAAAGCCCCTTTTTCTTTGCAAAAAATTCTAAGTCTTCTGGCTCTAGTAGAAATAGGACCTTACCTGTAGTAGAGCCATATTTAGCAGATAGTGATGGTTTAATTGTGGGCCATGTTACTTCATTTGACATTTACGAGCTACATAATCTATGCTTTAGTAGATATAGTTAATTAAAGGATTATTTTAACGCTTGGGAATCAAACCTGGCTCGTTTTGTTGTTCCACAAACCTGTAGTTTCCTAGAATTTGTCCATTGGTGTGCTCAGAATTATGGCATATTAGTTTATATGGCATGCACAGTAGGCCTCTGAGCCCACTGTGCAACCCTTTTAACTTCTTATGTGTTGCAATTTTCTTATCTATTATGATTGCACAATGTTGTTATTATTAGCATTAGTTTATACCATAAAGGTTCATGCACATCTAATGTTGCCACTTTTTTATCACCATGGATTTCTTTTTTTTTGGCAAAGTATTCTGCCACACTAGCTAAATGAGATACTTAGTTTCAAAGTATAAATAATAGGGAAATATTGACCTTTAAGATTTAAAAAAAAAAACATGTTATGAGGGAAAATATGATATTCCACATACAACCAACCATTTAATATCATCTCAAGTCCACTTTTATCATGGGATCCAATTAAAGAAAACGATCTTCTTCTTAAAATTGAGTTTCACCATGCTTTGTATCCCACAATTTTCAAACAAAAAGTCAACAAGGAGGTCAAGGAGAAGAAAACAAGCACACTTGAATGATCTTGAGATACAAGTAACATATTCTACTTCCAATAATATATATGTACCTTTTTTCCGTATGAAAAGTTTGTTCTTATTGCTTCTATTCTCTACTAAAGACTTTTATTTGGTATAATGTCTTAATAGGTTTCCCAATTAAGACTAGAAAACACCTCTTTATTTCAATGCTTTACAAAGATCAATAAAAAATATAGTGAAGCTTCTGTTGGTAATAGGGTATTGGAGTATGATGTGGAAGCACTGAGGGTAAATATATGCAATCATTAAATTTTATTTATTTTCAGTCTTAATGTGGAAATTTCACACTTGATTTGTGCATGCCAATATTGTTAATGTTCAATATTGTTAAATTTAGGAAAACAAAATTACATCAATATATGTAAAGATGCCTTGTAATTGTGTTTGCATTGCTTAGTATGTTTCCTTTGTATCATGTTACCAATATTGATGGAAATATTTCTTGTCCAGGTATTGCTATTCAATCTGTCATATTTCCTTGTTCACCATTTGAATACATTTTCTTGTCACATGCACCTGGTACATATGAAAAAGAGTAGTCTTCTTTGCAGTTTCCCATGCAACAAACTATGTAAATTATTGGATGTGTATATTCATGTGTGGGTTCCATATGTACTATACCATGCTCAATAGATATGCCCTCTACACAACCTAAATATGTGACCTTGTCCAGGGAAACATTGTTTCAATAATTTCACAACTCACACTCAGAGATTGAAATCCCAGATCCTTTTCTGGCATGTATCTAAGTTATTGCCTTTGATTACATACTCTTGTTATGGAAAAAAATTCAATTATATTTATATAAGATATGAAATATGGAGTAGAGGAAGTGGGCCACTATAAAGGAGATTTATTTTTTGTTGGACAAGAGAATTCCCCATGGAAAAAACATCAATAAAACTGCAAAATAGGAGTTGTGTTGGAAGCGGACCAAAGTGGAAAGAAAGGTGATCTTGACAAAGAAAGTATGCACAAGGAAAGAGACAGTTGGAAGGAAGAACAACACACACAGATGCAAGGAATACCTAACGACATTAGGGTTATGGTTTTTGTAATGTATTGTAATGGTTGAAGAGCCAGAAACGTATAAATATAGATACTTAGGTATCCGAAAGGCCTAGATTGTTGGGAAGACTACTTGTTATTATAGAGAGAAGGGTAGTAATGAGTCGATATGTAATATTTTTCTGTATGACCTATTTTTGTAAGTTGTTGATCTAAAAAGGATGGAAGAGGGTAGATCTTGAGGGTTAGATCGTAGGCTAAGGAGCCTGGTGCGATCTAGTCTGCCTCATAATAGATCTTGACCCTACTGAAGGGAATTGTAAAGCACATGACGCTAGAATGACAGAACGACAATAATAAAAGAGACAAGAGCCAAATATTTGTGGACGTAGCCCAGGAGGGGGTGAATCACGGTAACATCTGTGTTATGTGATTAAATGCATGTGTGTCTTTATTGTCTTCAAGTGAATATTGATATGATGAATAAATGAGTTAGTATATTTTTTCATATATCATGATAAAAATATTTTATGTTAATAAATTACAGTAGCACTCTTAATCCACACTTATCAGACCTCTCACTCAATCCTAGGCTATAAACACATCACTATTGCAGCCACCCATTAAGACTATCTCAAGTGAGACGACGCAGTGCGCTGTGTTGCCTTCTGGTTTACCAGGAGGGCCGATAGTTTTAGAGGCTTTGTTGGAAACCTAGACAGACATGAACCCTGGGTCAATACACTCAAAAAGAAGATAATATAAGAATGTAACCAACAAATGGTTATGTTGTCATTGGTAGTAACAAAAGAGGATTGAGTAGATGAGGTAAGTTGAAGATCTGTCGGAGGAAAGTCAAGAAAATATTTGGGCAGAGAGAAATGAGCCACTAGAAGGGGATGTTGAAACCATGGAATCCCACAAAAGAAGAGATGGAAAGCTGGCTAAGGACAAAAGACTTGGATTTTGCATAGAAAGATAATAGAAATCCTAGAATAACACCCCACAAATATCTTGAGAAATATGTGTTTATTGATTTGCATGAAGTCTTTTTCCATGAATTTCCAGACTTATTTCAGGAGTGGATACTAAGGTTAAAGGATAACCACGCCACGAACCGGATCCGATAGTTAGAGTGGAACCCAGTACATATCGAGTAGTTACAACAAGTAAACAAAAAATTCACCCATGCAGTAGACTTTTGGCTCAACAGTATTGTGGTAGGCTTTATAACAGAGTTTGCAGTAGATACAACAAAGTCGTACAGCGTAGCGGAGCAAGAGTTTTTATGAGGACCTCAAGGAAGGTACATTATATCAATGTATACTTCTATTAAGATACTATTATACAACAAAGGTGTAATGACAATGGATTTAGACAACTAAACTTACCTGCGTGCATGGGGGAAGGGGGGAAGCACTAACAGAAAGAGGAGAAATAGAAGGAGGAAAGGATAAGGGAAAGAAGGAGGAACCCTTGGACCTGATCATGATGGATGATGACCAAATCAAGTGGATATTGGCAACAAATGGAAAGACACATAGCAGAGTACCCTACCAATACAAGGTGAATACCAAGAAGAGAGTTGTAGCCACAAGGGAAGGCTTGGAAAGTGACGAGGAAGATGTAGAGGATCTCCGAGCTGTGGAGCATATTGAGGAAATCCTGCGCTCAACATATGAGAGGAAGACAAGAGGTCCAAGAATGGGTAGAGAAGGAAATAATCCTATCCATATTAATGTCAGTGTGGAACCCATAAACCCATGTGCGACTAATACACCAAAGAGAACACCACTGTTTAGACAACTAAAGTTCGGAAGAATTCAGACAACGGGAAGTACGTCTACACAAGGAACAACAACTGGAGGATCCAGTTCAGGCAACACTATTCAGGTAACTACACCGCGTGAAGGTAGTAGTTCAACATTTAGAATGACAGGACATGATCCCACCATCAGGTTACCATAATTTAAAGGAGAAGCGTCAGAGGACCCGAAGAAACATTTGTTCATCTGTGAGAAGATCTAGGAAGAAAAAAAAATCATAGAAGAAGATACTAAACTAGATCAGCTAGTGATTACACTAAGGGATCGTGCATTGGATTGGTATATGAGTCTAGATACAAACAATCCACCAGGGAAAACCAAAACAATTGTGGACATCAAGAAACTATTGATCAACAAGTTCTAGAAGCCGAGTTTAGAGGATCAGTACATGAACGAGATGATCAAAATTAGACAAAAACCAGGAGAATTCATATGGGATATCAACCAAAGATTCAAGCAACTGAAGGGAAAGTTGAAATATCTCATGACCGATATGAAACATAGGCACTTATTTGTCAATTCATTGTTACCACACTTAAAGTATCCACTACAAATATAGAATTTCTAGACATAGGAAGAGGCTCTACAGGAAGCCCTGCAACTAGAAGAAAACCAGTATCAGTAGACAAATCGAACTATCGAAGAAATAAAGGACGATTTGAAGAAATTAACATTCCAACTCAACTAGAATAATAATAAGGATAAACAAGAATCCGTTTGGTGTACTACGTGTAGGACGGAAGGACACTGCAAGAATGAATGTCCAACATTCGCACAGTATATGGCAGCAGGAAGTCCAAATCCGCTACCAACAGGAGGACTATGGTGCGAAATCTGCAAGAAACTAGGTCACGATCCATATCACTGCTCAATGATGCAGAAATACCAAAAAGTCCCAAAGAGTTCATATTGAAACTTTTGCAAGTTAGTGGGCCACAACGACAAATATTGTAGAACTATGGAGTTGATGCGAGAAAGGACATCAGATGCATATAAAGTGCAGGCAGAAATGATGACTGGGCAAGCTGTGCCACAGTTTAACCAAGTTCCAGCTCCATACAACACTGTGCATCAACAGTATAGTACTGCACAACAACCCTATAATACCACGCAACCATAGTACAACACATCACAACCTCAGTACAATACCACACAGTACAATCAGGCACCACAATACAATGCACCGAGAGGATATCGAGCAAGCTACATAGATGGAGGACGAGTGAGAGGAGGTTTTGGACGAGGTAGAGGACCAGTGGTATGTCATAATTGTCAACAACTAGGACATTATGCAAGAGAATGTCTACTTCCACCAACAACTTGTATGTATTGTCGCGCATCAGACCATGATACAAAGGAATGTCCGGCACTACTAGTAAAGATTCAAGAAAAAAGGAATCAGAAAAACCATAATGTTTAGTGGATTTCAGCCGAAGCGAGGGACGAAGGACGAAAAATTAACATAGTTACCCGTGGAGGAGCTAAAACAAGAAACGATGCAGTTCGACAAGAGCCAGTACAGAACCAGTGGGTGAAAAAGAACATCGAACGAAGGAATCAGTTTGACACATAGAATGATAAAGAGATATTTAAACAAGCCAGACAATAATTTCAAAAGGAGGACATGGCGTCCACTTCAACTGTTCAACAAAGAAAGGATGCACTAGAATACGAGATGCCTCCATTATTGGATCATACCAACGAAATCCAATCTATGGGACAAGTAAGTACAATCAAAGGCTTCTTGAAATCATGTGTCAAAGTATTAAGTGATCCATCATCTGTTAAAATATTGCAAAACATATTAGAAATATGTACCATAGAGACGGAAGGAAAAATCGAACAAAAGACATTCAATCACTTACATACCAGGAGAAGAACAAGTAGGGAGTGCATACTGAATGCAAACATCAGAGATTTCAACATGGGAGATATCATGATGGATCTAGGATCTAAAGTTAATGTATTACCAAACAAGACATGGCAATGCATGGGAGAGCCCACATTAGGATATTCACCCATTCAACTGAAACTATCAAACCAACACAGATTTATACCAATCGGTAGACTGCAAGGAGTGACATTAGACCTAGATGGAGTGCGCACTAAAGCAAACTTTGAATTCATTGAAATAGTGGACCTCACAACACCATATCTAGTGTTGCTTGGCTTGGATTGGGCATTTGACAACCAAGACATAATCAATCTCAAGACGAGTAAAATTACATTTGAGTCAATGGAATACATGGTTATCGCGCCATTAGACCCATCAGAAGGGGAGAATTTTGTAGAACCCACTTGCCTAGACTCAAAGGAAATCAACCAGTTTTACATCACAACTGCGCGCGATGAGGATTACGTAAACCCAAATGCAGATGGGATACTCAGTTGACAGAGAATTAATTCATGTGCAATAGACCCAGACACCGGTTTAGAGAACTGGCAACAAAGTTTACATGAATTTTCCACAAAAATCTGTGCACGAATAGACCACGCAGTAAGATGGGTGGGCACGGAGATAAGGGAACTACCTAGCTTCCACAAAATAAACGATTTGGAAACATTATTGGCACAGTATGAAGACAAAGTTTTAGAAAACCAGAGACTGTTAGCACTTGATATAGCACTCAAGGCCACACCTGCAATATGGTGGGGCACACACAAAGAGAAAATCATGGATTGGTACCAATGTAAGTGGTTATTGCACATAAGGTTCGACACATAATAGAAAGACAACAAGAAACAGAAGTATGAGGGACAAGGGGCACCTGGGGTACACTTGAAGTAGTGCAGGACACCGTGGAAAATGACACCCCTTGAGGAATGGCCTCATCATTTCATACACACTCTAGAGGGAATACCAGCGAACTGGTATATAGACCAGGAACTGTGCAAAGGAACTACAATCTGGGCGACATTGCAATAGAACTTTACAGTCACTTTCTCATTCAAGCATGAGAACCCCAACATAGATGTAGCTCTTACATGGATAAGAGGGGTTATATTCATCGAGGAACCAGAAGTCGAATTTATAATAGAAGAACAAAAACAAAACAAGAAGACAGACAAAGAACTGTTGTCATTTTACCACATACAAGAGGAAGCACCAGATGAAGATGATTCGCGTGATATATAGATCAAAGAAGAAGAAGGAGAAAGATAAGTGGAGGGTCCACCCATAGAATCAGAAGTTATTGTCGCACCAATCAAGGTAAATAAAGTAAACATTGGGATAGTTGAGAACCCCAAAATGGCCAGCATTGGATATTATTGGGATGAACAAACGGTAGAAAGCATAAAAAAGTTACTGTGTGAGTAAAACAACCTATTTCTCACAAAATTTAAAAAAATGAAGGGTATAGCAGGAGAGCTAGGAGAGATGAAGATACCACTCAGACCTGAAGCAAGACCGATAAGACAACAACCATATATATTGAACCCAATATACA
The DNA here is from genome assembly GCA_000966675.3 of Picea glauca. Lineage (NCBI taxonomy): Eukaryota > Viridiplantae > Streptophyta > Pinopsida > Pinales > Pinaceae > Picea > Picea glauca. Next base: position 273,400 of record JZKD02S0449007.1, read on the forward strand.
AGCAGAAAGTCAAAGATGAGATCTACAGAATGCTCAAAGTTGGAAGTATAGAGCCAGTGGAAGAATCAGAATGGATAAGCCAGATGGTAGTTCAGGAAAAAAAATAAGGAGGGATAAGAATATGCATTGACTTGAGGAAGTTGAACGATGCATTCCTACATGACCCATTCCCAACACCTTTTACGGATGAGGTGTTAGAGAATGTAGGAGGATATGAAGCTTACTCATTCACTGATGGATTCTTAGGCTACCATCAGATCAAGATAGCACAGGAAGACATATACAAGACCACGTTTGCGATAATATGGGGATCCTACCAGTACACAGTCATGCCGTTTGGACTGAAGAATGCACCAACAATATTTTCCAGAGTAGTCATCATCGCCTTTAAGGAATTCATCCAACAGTTTCTTAAGGTATACTTGGACGATTGGACCATCTATAGTCTGTTGAAATAATATGTAGAGGTCTTACGACTAATGTTAGAAAGATGTAGGTAATGCCTGATCTCATTAAACATAAATAAATTCATATTCGAGACACCGTTTGGGATACTATTGGGGCATATAGTATGCAAACAAGGTTTACTAGTAGATCCTGCAAATATTGTAGTAATTGTTAACTTCCCACCACCAAAAACAGTCTGTCATCTAAGAGCGACATTGGGACACACAGTATACTATAGAAATTTCATTAAAGGATACGCACAAATTACCACACCAATGGAAATATTGTTAAGAAAAGATAAAAAGTTTCAGTGGAACGACCAATGTCAACACGGTCCGTATGCCTTGAAGGAAAAGATGGTCATCGCACTAATATTGGTATTTCCAGACTGGGAAAAGACATTCCACGTACATGTATATGCATCATCCATAGCACTTGGAGCTATATTGGCACAACCAGGAGAGTGGGATTTGGATCACCCCATAGCATTTGCGAGTAGGAAGCTATCATAATTCGAGCAGAACTATAACACTACAAAGAGAGAAGGCCTAGCTATGGTCTACTCACTGCAAAAGTTCAAAAACTACTTATTAGGAAAACACTTTAAGATGTTCACAGATCACTCAACCCTAAAATACCTAGTCAACAAGCCAGTGTTGGGGGGGAGAATCTGTTGGTGGTTACTATTTTTTCAAGAATTTGACTTTGAAGTAATAGTCAAGATAGGAAAATTGAATTCAGGACCCGACCACTTGTCAAGGGTCACAAATGGGGAAGAACCTACGAACTTAGAGGACAAATTACTGGATGCCCAGTTATTTTCATTCCAGATCATTGATGAATAATTTGCAGATATCATTCAATACTTGAGCATAGGTAATGCACTGCAAGAATATAACACCGTTCAGAATAAAATCCTGGTAGTCCGCATTGAAGACTATCAACTGATCGCAGGACACTTATAGAAAATGGGCGCAAATATCATCCTGCACAGATATGTGTTAGAACACGAAAGACCAAGAGTGTTAACATAATCCCATGAGGGAATAATAGGAGGACATTACACAGGAAAAGCTATCGTGCAGAAGGTATTGCTCGCAAGACTATGGTGGCCATCCATTCATAGAGACTCGAAGGAGTACTTCCAGAGATGTGATGTATGTCAAAGGGTAGGTAAACCCAACATAAGAGACGAGATGAAACTAAGAACACAAGTAACATTGCAGGCATTCGATAAATGGGTGATAGACTTTGTGGGACCAATCAACCCACCAACAAAAAGAACGGGAGCCAGGTACATCATTACTGTGATAGAATACCTAAAAATATGGGTGGAAGCAACACCAGTAAAGGATTGTAGCGCATAAACAATATCACACTTTCTATTTGAACAAGTAATCACTAGATTTGGATGCCCAAGAGTTTTGATGAGATACCAAAGCACACACTTCATCAACAGAACTATCAATGCTATGATCGAAGAGTTGAATTCCATCATCAGAAGAGAAAACCATATCACCCACAGGAAAACGACACAGTAGAGGCATTTAAAAAAATATTGGAGAATGCACTGACAAAGATCTGTAATGTCAACAGAGATGATTAGGAATTCAAAATACTAGCAATATTGTGGGACTACAAAACCAAATGCAAGAAGTTGACAGGGCACACACCATTCAAACTGGTATATGGCCAAGAAGCAGTGGTGCCATTAGAATTCTTGATACCCAATTTGTGCATAGCAGCAATTACACACATGACGGAACAAGGCGTAGTACAAGAGAGACTAAACCAGTTGCTAACCATGGAAGAATACCGTATCTTAGAAGGATTCCACCAACACAGAAATCAAGAGACAAATCTTGGCATGATAGACACATCAAGAAGAAAACCTTCAAGTAAGGAGATCTAATGTTGATGTATCACAACAAATTGTTTCAGCACCCAAAAAAGATAAGAATGCACTAGTTAGGACCGTACAAAGTAAAAACTGTCATAGATGAAGGATCAGTGCAGTTGAAAGACTTATTAGGCGCAGAACTCAGAGGGATGATCAATGGGAGCTGACTAAAGTTGTACAAAGACAGTCGAACACCCATTGCACAGTGAAAAAAAAAAGAAACAATAGAATTTTAAACAGTACCAACAGAGGCAAAGTGTATCGAAAGAAGAAGGAGCATGCACACTTAGGAATAAAAACTTAGCAAGGATAAGGTAGCAAAAATAGTACGAAATGAAAAAGTACGAAGGGATACGATGAGGGAGAGTAATGGAAAGTACGAAGGGATCAAAGGTTCATTGAACCCGTCATAAAGGAATCGTCTTCAACAATTTTCATACGATGCCCATACAAAGCATAGACGCGGGAGAAAATAATCTATTACGACACTGGACAAGAAACAAAGAGAGAGAGTGCATACAGAGCCAGATCAAACTTCACAGAGGTTGCAGAAGCCATGGAGCCCAGTGAAAAATAAACATTCACTACTATGGCACCACCAAAGTAAGAAGAAGCAAGCAAGAGTTCCAAACAACCCCGAGTTAGAACTAGGTCATGGGTAAAATTGGAAGAAGGAGAACAACAACTGTCAGAGATCATCAATGTCGACGAAATCCCATCCCCAGACACAACACCAACGAACCCTACACCTGTAGTGGAAGAAACCCAACAACCAACAATTAAGGGCACAAATTTAGATACATCGGTAGAGGCACAAGAGAAGAAGAACCAGGATGCAGAAACCCTGAAGGAGGCGTAACCAGAGAACACGGAAGCAAATCTGAGAGTCAATGGAATGAGGATGAATCGGGAAGTAGAAGTCAAGCTAGACGAGTCTCAAACCACCGTGTCAGACCACCCACCGGAGGGAACAGTAGAATATGTCATGGGTTGGCCAGAATCATACTCTGAAGTACAAACGACCGTCGATAGCACCTCGAGCTAGCCACCACCGAAGAAAGACAAGAAGCAGGTACCTAGATCACCTCGCAAGAAACCCATCGCAACCCTCATTCTACCGCATATACTAGATGGGGTATGAGTGGAATCAGACTTGCTAGGGCATATCGACAAGCTAAAATACTCAGACCACGATGTAGTAAACAAAGACAAGTTTCTAGGATTTGCAAAGAGAGTATACTTAGAGACTGTGGGTGTAAATCTGATTGGGGAACCGATTGAGCAACCACTCCAATGGGAAACAGGGTTGGAGAAAATAGGGATTTTAGGTCTATTAGATCTACCACACTTTAGCAGAGGTCATTACGCAAGCGGTTGCGTCAAACAATTGTTAGAAGTTACACATGGCAGGGACATTTGGTTGGACAATCTTGTCTTGATAGACGTACAACTTATTTCACACATCGTAGGATTTCCATCCCAGGGCATGGATCCCACACAATTCCTCGATGATAAGTCAAAGGATAAAACACTTTCAGAGGAAATGAAGAAGAAATATGGTACTGAAAGAGGGACACGAGGAATCATAACCAAGATAATAAACGATGCTGCAACACAAATGGCCGAAAAAATATTGGTCTGCAAACTGCTGAGAAAGTGCCACAGTGAGGAAGTTTCAGCTGGGGTCATCGCAGTTGTAGGTCAGTGCACCGAAGGCACCATAGTGAGTTGGGCACCCTATCTCTGGAACTTATTCCTGGATGACTGCAAGGATGCACAATATGTAGGAACAAAATTTCACTAGTCATGGCTAATCATGTTGATAATTATTGTAGGATGGAAGGAACCGAGTTACACTTTATTCGACACTAGACCCAAACCGAATTATGGAGTGAGGTATTTATCACTTGGCATCATGTAAAATGCCAAGCACAAGAAAATGAGCGCAACCATATTTGAAGGATACCTTCATGACCTGCATGAATCCATCTTGAACATGTGGAGGATCACACCATAGTCTGTCCCGCAGTATTGGGACATTTCCAAATTCAAGGCCATGCGACATGCAATGTGGATACAGGCACGGAAGGACCCGAACAAGAAGAGGCTACAAATGGGCTAATGTATCACAGAGGGCGACATTGACATGGTGATCAAATATTGGGAAGACGAGTGGAAGATTCCAATCCTCACACATGACTTTTCAGAAAGGACAATAGAAGAAGAGGCATCGCAGGGAGAAACACAACCTCAAGAAGTCCCAATGCCTAATAAATGGAGGATGGGCCAAACAAAGAAAAAGAAAACAAAAGAAGGAACAATGAAGATGGGGACCCAGAAAGGGAATAAGGATAATACACAGTCGACCAAAGACCAACTGAAACAGACCGAGGTCACTCAAGGGACCACACCAAGTCCCAATCCCCAAGAACCGGGCCTTAATAAGATATCAGTGACTCAAATGGGAGGCGTGTGCAAGAAAATTAAGGAACAAAGAACACCTCCAGAATACACAATCACGAAGGATGATGTCAAGATGGTAGCCCAAATGGTTCAAGATTGTATAGATGAGGATTTTGACAATTTTGCGCACCACAGGGATAGGATTCAGGAGGATCTGGAAGACATGCAAGAGTTCCTCAAGAAAATTGGGGAAGCGCAGATAGCAGACAGAAACATGGGAACATGACCATCAACATCAGAGATAGAATAAATACTGGAAGAAGGAGAGCGGGATACAGTTCATACAATATCGTAGCCGAGTGCAACATTTCACATCACACCTAGTATGATGCACATGGAAGATATCGTGGGGAAGAAATCCCTAAAGGACTTAAGCCAAATCCAATTGGTATTTCCGCGGATACCATCCAAGGCTCTACATAAATTGTAGGTGAGTGTTACCTAAGAGGTACAATCTCAGGCATGCACAAACTTAGCCGAGTTACAACAGGCAACAGAGAAGAGGGACACACTGGAAATAATATGCATGTAGGGTAAGTTGGAAAACCAAGAAGAAAGGCAGTGCAGGAATGGATTGGAGAATAAAGTTGCAGGAACCTATGAGAATATTCCAAAGACCACGCAGACGGATGAACTTACAACAATAGAAAATATTGATTAGATTGTGCAGGCAATCGATCAATATAAGAAGGATATTGGGAATCTCCGTGAGTAGTTCACACACACTACTCCACCAATAGTAAAGGAGAAAAGGAAGAAGGAAGCAATAGAGAAGCCACAAGAGATAGAGCGATAGATTAGCACAACAACTGACTTATTTGAGAATGCAGCATGACTTTAGACAAAGCTAGAGGAGGATCAGAAAGTCCAGAAGTGGGACAAGGAAGAAGAAAGGATAAGCGCAACTATCCAAGACCTCAAACAGAGGAAGAATACAATGTCCATAACAGAGCACGTCAAAGGGGCGCAGGACATGAAAAAAATGCTAGCAGAACTTACCATTGCGCAAACACAGAAGAAAGAGAGTTAGGTTCAAATGGAATTGTTTCAAGAGCGTGTAGCAGAAGTCCTAGCACAAGAAGAGGAAACAAAGACACATATAGCATAGACCCAGGAAGAGTGCGAGGAATTGATCAACGATGAAATTCAGTCCAAAGAGTGGAAACACTCAAGGAGAAGATCATGCAAGCGTAGACGCAGGCAGCAGAGCTCAAGGAAAAATTATAGGCGGTCAGTAGGGAGATCAAACATTTTTGTTAGGTGGCTCAGGATGAGCCACATGTCAGTGTTGGGGGGCTATTGGAAGTAGACCAAAGCGAAAAGAAAGGCAATCTTGGGAAAGAAATCATGCATGAGTAAAGTGACATCTATAAGGAAGAACAACACGCTCGCATGCAGGGAACACCTAACGACGTTAGGGTTAGGGTTTTTGTAATGTATTGTAATGGATGAAGAGCTAGAAACATATAAATATAGATACTTAGGTATCATAAGGGCCCAGATTGTTGGGAAGACTAGTCATTATTATAGAGAGAAGGTTAGTAACAAGTCGATATATAATATTTTGTTGTATGACCTATTTTTGTAAGTTGTTGAGCTAAAAAGGAGGGATGAGTGTAGATATTGAGGGTTAGATCGCAGGCTGAGGAGCCTGGTGCAATCTAGTCTACCTCGTAATAGATCTCGACCCTGCTGAAGGGAATTGTAAAGAGCACGGCACTGGAATGATAGAATAATGATAATGAAAGAGACAATAGCCAAATATTTGTGGACGTATCCCAGGAGGGGGTGAACCACGGTAACATCTGTGTTATGTGATTAAATGCATGTGTGTCTTTATTGTCCTCAAGTTAATATTCATATGATGAATGCATGAGTTAGTATATTTTTGTGTATATCATGATAACAATATTTTGCGTTAGTAAATTATAGTAGCACTCTTAATCCATAGTTATCAGACCTCTCACTCAATCCTAGGCTATAAACACATGAGTCTTTCAGCCACCCATTAAGACTATCTCAGGTGAGACGACGCAGTGCACTCTGTGTGTTGTGTTTCCTTCTGGTTTGCTAGGAGGGTCAATAGTTTTAGAGGCTTTGTTGGAAACCCGAACAGACATGAACCTCGGGTCAATACACTTAGAAAGGAGATAAGATAAGAATGTAACCAACAAGTTGGCATTTATATTCAATTTAAGGGGTTTCCCAACCAAGCCTTCCACAATAATCGAGTTGGAGAGGTTGGCATGGGAATATTAAAGAGATAAATGAAACACTTTAGGAACCAAGGTGATTGTTCCAAGGATGAAGGACAAAGGGACAAAACACAATCATGTCCATGGGAAATTAAAACTATGACATATGCAATTTGGGATAGAGGACCAAAAGTAGTCAAAAACTTAATAACATAGTGTATCTCTCTAGATTGTAATTTTTTGAGGAATAATAAAGTGTTTATCTAATAATTCTTATTGTATTTTTACCACACTTCCTCCAATGTAATATTTGTTTTCTTTATTGTGGGTGTGTTTTTGGCATTCTATTATTTTCAATTTGAATACACAATCACTGTTGATTTCATAATAAATATAAACACATATTTTTTCAATATGAATTAATCAAACTCTGTACTATTAAATCAAATTGTCCATAGGATAATTGATTGTAGATCGTTCTCTTTGAATACGTTTTATGAACATAGTTGTTTTGATACATTGTTTCAAGAATTTCTCAACTCATGCTCAAATATTGAAATCCCTGGTCCCTTTCTTTCATGTATCCAAATGATTTCCTTTTCTTGCATTCTCTTGTCATGGAAAAAAATCAATTGTATTTATAGTAGCTATGAAATAATGAGTGGAGAAAGTGGGCCACTGTAAAGGAGATTTATGGTTTATTGGACAAGATAATTCCCCGTGGAAAATACATCCATAAATATACAAAACATTTGTTCATGCCAATATTGTTAATGTTCAATACTGTTAATTTTAGGAAAACAAAATTACATCAATATATGTAAAGATGCCTTGTAATTTTGTTTGCATTGTTTAGTATGTTGCCTTTGTATCATGTTACCAATATTGATGGAAATGATTCTTGTCCAGGTACTGCTATTCAATCTGTCATATATCCTTGTTCACCATTTGAAGACATTTTCTTGTCAAATGGACCTAGGACATATGAAAAAGAGCAGTCTTCTTTGCAGTTTCCCATGCAACAAACTATGTAAATTATTGGATATGTATATTCATGTGTGGGTTCCATATGTACTATACCATGCTCAATATATATGCCCACTACACTATTAGAATATATATGATGGTGTGCTTGTTTTACCACGACGATACCCTCGTCTCCCAACCACAGGCCGAAGCCTCCCTCCGAGCACCTTAACCTTGACCTAAGAATTCCTCCGGAAGCAAACCCTAGGCTAGATAGCCAAACAAAGAGCAGCACATCTCTCCCCAAGGATAGAGCATCACAAAAAGATGATCAGATAGTCCAAACCCTAGCCAAGAGATATCCCATCCAAATACTGAAACTTGCTGCTGCTGCAGCTGCACCTGCAACCCTCCTCCAAACCTGCACACCAGCTACACCTGCAGTGCGCACCAACTGGGAAAACTGCAATCCTGAGATGTGACAAATGAGAAACTGGCACCCTGTATTTATAGTAATCCTGCCAGTTTACTGGGGCCGACTTCTCCTTCTGG